>JABCMI010000306.1:0-48689 GCA_026261945.1 Hirschfeldia incana
ATTCTAATAAAGAAGTTATCCCACTTTGGACCCAAATGATTCCAGTTTACCTTGTTTGTAGATATGGCAGTTTCTTCAAGTTTCCATCAAACCTGAATGAATCCGGATATAAGAAGCTTTATCCTGACTCATTAATCAGTTTAGAATCACCCTGAAGTTGAATCAATATCATAGGAGCTAGGATTAAGAAGTTATCCCACTTTGGACCCAAATGATTCCAGTTTACCCTGTTTGTAGATATGGCAGTTTCTTCAAGTTTCCAATCAAACCTGAATGATCCGGATATAAGAAGCTTTATCCTGACTCATTAATCAGTTTAGAATCACCCTGAAGTTGAATCAATATCATAGGAGCTAGGATTAAGAAGTTATCCCACTTTGGACCCAAATGATTCCAGTTTACCCTGTTTGTAGATATGGCAGTTTCTTCAAGATCTAATCAAACCTGAATGAATCCGGATATAAGAAGCTTTATCCTGACTCATTAATCAGTTTAGAATCACCCTGAAGTTGAATCAATATCAAAGGAGTTAGGATTAAGAGGTTATCCCACTTTGGACCCAAATGATTCCAGTTTGCCTTGTTTGTAGATATGGCAGTTTCTTCAAGTTTCCAATCAAACCTGAATGAATCCGGATATAAGAAGCTTTATCCTGACTCATTAATCAGTTTAGAATCACCCTGAAGTTGAATCAATATCATAGGAGCTAGGATTAAGAAGTTATCTCATTTTGGACCCAAGTGATTCCAGTTTACCCAGTTTGTAGATATGGAAGTTTCTACATGATTGTAATCAAACCTGAATGAATCCGGATATAAGAAGCTTTATCCTGACTCATTAATCAGTTTAGAATCACCCTGAAGTTGAATCAATATCATAGGAGCTAGGATTAAGAAGTTATCCCACTTTGGACCCAAATGATTCCAGTTTACCTTGTTTGTAGATATGGCAGTTTCTTCAAGTTTCCAATCAAACCTGAATGAATCCGGATATAAGGAGCTTTATCCTGACTCAATAATCAGTTTAGAATCACCCTGAAGTTGAATCAATATCATAGGAGCTAAGATTAAGAAGTTATCTCATTTTGGATCCAAGTGATTCCAGTTTACCCAGTTTTCTAGATATGGAAGTTTCTACATGATTGTTATCAAACCTGAATGTATCCGGATATAAGAAGCTTTATCCTGACTCATTAATCAGCTTAGAATCACCCTGAAGTTGAATCAATATCATAGGAGCTAGGATTAAGAAGTTATCCCACTTTGGACCCAAATGATTCCAGTTTACCTTGTTTGTAGATATGGCAGTTTCTTCAAGTTTCCAATCAAACCTGAATGAATCCGGATATAAGTAGCTTTATCCTGACTCAATAATCAGTTTAGAATCACCCTGCAGTTGAATCAATATCAAAGGAGCTAGGATTAAGAAGTTAACCCACTTTGGACCCAAATGATTCCTGTTTACCTTGTTTGTAGATATGGCAGTTTCTTCAAGTTTCCAATCAAACCTGAATGAATCCGGATATAAGGAGCTTTATCCTGACTCAATAATCAGTTTAGAATCACCCTGAAGTTGAATCAATATCAAAGGAGCTAGGATTAAAAAGTTATCCCACTTTGGACCCAAATGATTCCAGTTTACCCTTTTGTAGATATGGCAGTTTCTTCAAGATTTAAATCAAACCTGAATGAATCCGGATATAAGAAGCTTTATCCTGACTCATTGATCAGTTTAGAATCACCCTGAAGTTGAATCAATATCATAGGAGCTAGGATTAAGAAATTATCCCACTTTGGACCCAAATGATTCCAGTTTACCTTGTTTGTAGATATGGCAGTTTCTTCAAGTTTCCAATCAAACCTCAATGAATGCAGATTAGAAACATTATCCTGACTCATTAATCAGTTTAGAATCACCCTGAAGTTGAATCAATATCGAATGAGCTAGGATTAATAAGTTATCCCACTTTGGACCCAAATGATTCCAGTTTACCTTGTTTGTAGATATGACAGTTTCTTCAAGTTTCCAATCAAACCTGAATGAATCCGGATATAAGAAGCTTTATCCTGACTCATTAATCAGTTTAGAATCACTCTGAAGTTGAATCAATATCATAGGAGCTAGGATTAAGAAGTTATCCCACTTTGGACCCAAATGATTCCAGTTTACCCTGTTTGTAGATATGGAAGTTTCTTCAAGATTTAAATCAAACCTGAATGAATCCGGATATAAGAAGCTTTATCCTGACTCATTAATCAGTTTAGAATCACCCTGAAGTTGAATCAATATCATAGGAGCTAGGATTAAGAAGTTATCCCACTTTGGACCCAAATGATTCCAGTTTACCTTGTTTGTAGATATGGCAGTTTCTTCAAGTGTCCAATCAAACCTGAATGAATCCGGATATAAGGAGCTTTATCCTGACTCAATAATCAGTTTAGAATCACCCTGAAGTTGAATCAATATCATAGGAGCTAGGATTAAGAAGTTATCACATTTTGGACCCAAGTGATTCCAGTTTACCCAGTTTCTAGATATGGAAGTTTCTACATGATTGTAATCAAACCTGAATGAATCCGGATATAAGAAGCTTTATCCTGACTCATTAATCAGTTTAGAATCACCCTGAAGTTGAATCAATATCATAGGAGCTAGGATTAAGAAGTTATCCCACTTTGGACCCAAAGGATTCATGTTTACCTTGTTTGTAGATATGGCAGTTTCTTCAAGTTTCCAATCAAACCTGAATGAATCCGGATATAAGGAGCTTTATCCTGACTCAATAATCAGTTTAGAATCACCCTGAAGTTGAATCAATATCATAGGAGCTAAGATTAAGAAGTTATCTCATTTTGGATCCAAGTGATTCCAGTTTACCCAGTTTCTAGATATGGAAGTTTCTACATGATTGTTATCAAACCTGAATGAATCCGGATATAAGAAGCTTTATCCTGACTCATTAATCAGTTTAGAATCACCCTGAAGTTGAATCAATATCATAGGAGCTAGGATTAAGAAGTTATCCCACTTTGGACCCAAATGATTCCAGTTTACCTTGTTTGTAGATATGCCAGTTTCTTCAAGTTTCCAATCAAACCTGAATGAATCCGGATATAAGGAGCTTTATCCTGACTCATTAATCAGTTTAGAATCACCCTGAAGTTGAATCAGTATCATAGGAGCTAGGATTAAGAAGTTATCCCACTTTGGACCCAAATGATTCCAGTTTACCTTGTTTGTAGATATGACAGTTTCTTCAAGTTTCCAATCAAACCTGAATGAATCCGGATATAAGGAGCTTTATCCTGACTCAATAATCAGTTTAGAATCACCCTGAAGTTGAATAAATATCATAGGAGCTAGGATTAAGAAGTTTTCCCACTTTGGACCCAAATGATTCATGTTTACCTTGTTTGTAGATATGGCAGTTTCTTCAAGTTTCCAATCAACCCTGATTGAATCCGGATATAAGAAGCTTTATCCTGACTGATTAATCAGTTTAGAATCACCCTGAAGTTGAATAAATATCATAGGAGCTAGGATTAAGAAGTTATCCCATTTTGGACCCAAGTGATTCCAGTTTACCCAATTTCTAGATATGGAAGTTTCTACATGATTGTAATCAAACCTGAATGAATCCGGATATAAGAAGCTTTATTCTGACTCATTAATCAGTTTAGAATCACCCTGAAGTTGAATCAATATCATAGGAGCTAGGATTAAGAAGTTATCCCACTTTGGACCCAAATGATTCCTGTTTACCCTGTTTGTAGATATGGCAGTTTCTTCAAGATCTAAATCAAACCTGAATGAATCCGGATATAAGAAGCTTTATCCTGACTCATTAATCAGTTTAGAATCACCCTGAAGTTGAATCAATTTCAAAGGAGCTAGGATTAAGAGGTTATCCCACTTTGGACCCAAATGATTCCAGTTTACCTTGTTTGTAGATATGGCAGTTTCTTCAAGTATCCAATCAAACCTGAATGAATCCGGATATAAGAAGCTTTATCCTGACTCATTAATCAGTTTAGAATCACCCTGAAGTTGAATCAATATCATAGGAGCTAGGATTAAGAAGTTATCCCATTTTGGACCCAAGTGATTCCAGTTTACCCAGTTTGTAGATATGGAAGTTTCTACATGATTGTAATCAAACATGAATGAATCTGGATATAAGAAGCTTTATCCTGACTCATTAATCAGTTTAGAATCACCCTGAAGTTGAATCAATATCATAGGAGCTAGGATTAAGAAGTTATCCCACTTTGGACCCAAATGATTCCAGTTTACCTTGTTTGTAGATATGGCAGTTTCTCAAAGTTTCCAATCAAACCTGAATGAATCCGGATATAACGAGCTTTATACTGACTCAATAATCAGTTTAGAATCACCCTGAAATTGAATCAATATCATAGGAGCTAGGATTAAGAAGTTATCCCACTTTGGACCCAAATGATTCCAGTTTACCTTGTTTGTAGATATGGCAGTTTCTTCAAGTTTCCAATCAAACCTGAATGAATCCGGATATAAGAAGCTTTACCCTGACTCATTAATCAGTTTAGAATCACCCTGAAGTTGAATCAATATCATAGGAGCTAGGATTAAGAAGTTATCCCACTTTGGACCCAAATGATTCCAGTTTACCCTGTTTGTAGATATGGCAGTTTCTTCAAGATTTAAATCAAACCTGAATGAATCCGGAGATAAGAAGCTTTATCCTGACTCATTAATCAGTTTAGAATCACCCTGAAGTTGAATCAATATCATAGGAGCTAGGATTAAGAAGTTATCCCACTTTGGACCCAAATGATTCCACTTTACCCTGTTTGTAGATATGGCAGTTTCTTCAAGATTTAAATCAAACCTGAATGAATCCGGGTATAAGAAGCTTTATCCTGACTCATTAATCAGTTTAGAATCACCCTGAAGTTGAATCAATATCATAGGAGCTAGGATTAAGAAGTTATCCCACTTTGGACCCAAATGATTCCAGTTTACCTTGTTTGTAGATATGGCAGTTTCTTCAAGTTTCCAATCAAACCTGAATGAATCTGGATATAAGGAGCTTTATCCTGACTCAATAATCAGTTTAGAATCACCCAGAAGTTGAATCAATATCGAATGAGCTAGGATTAAAAAGTTATCCCACTTTGGACCCAAATGATTCCAGTTTACCTTGTTTGTAGATATGGCAGTTTCTTCAAGTGTCCAATCAAACCTGAATGAATCCGGATATAAGAAGCTTTATCCTGACTCATTAATCAGTTTAGAATCACCCTGAAGTTGAATCAATATCATAGGAGCTAGGATTAAGAAGTTATCCCACTTTGGACCCAAATGATTCCAGTTTACCCTGTTTGTAGATATGGAAGTTTCTTCAAGATTTAAATCAAACCTGAATGAATCCGGATATAAGAAGCTTTATCCTGACTCATTAATCAGTTTAGAATCACCCTGAAGTTGAATCAATATCATAGGAGCTAGGATTAAGAAGTTATCCCACTTTGGACTCAAATGATTCCAGTTTACCTTGTTTGTAGATATGGCAGTTTCTTCAAGTGTCCAATCAAACCTGAATGAATCCGGATATAAGGAGCTTTATACTGACTCAATAATCAGTTTAGAATCACCCTGAAGTTTAATCAATATCATAGGAGCTAGGATTAAGAAGTTATCACATTTTGGACCCAAGTGATTCCAGTTTACCCAGTTTCTAGATATGGAAGTTTCTACATGATTGTAATCAAACCTGAATGAATCCGGATATAAGAAGCTTTATCCTGACTCATTAATCAGTTTAGAATCACCCTGAAGTTGAATCAATATCATAGGAGCTAGGATTAAGAAGTTATCTCACTTTGGACCCAAAGGATTCCTGTTTACCTTGTTTGTAGATATGGCAGTTTCTTTAAGTTTCCAATCAAACCTGCATGAATCCGGATATAAGAAGCTTTATCCTGACTCATTAATTAGTTTAGAATCACCCTGAAGTTGAATCAATATCATAGGAGCTAGGATTAAGAAGTTATCCCACTTTGGACCCAAATGATTCCAGCTTACCTTGCTTGTAGATATGGCAGTTTCTTCAAGTTTCCAATCAAACCTGAATGAATCCGGATTTAAGGAGCTTTATCCTGACTCAATAATCAGTTTAGAATCACCCTGAAGTTGAATCAATATCATAGGAGCTAAGATTAAGAAGTTATCTCATTTTGGATCCAAGTGATTCCAGTTTACCCAGTTTCTAGATATGGAAGTTTCTACATGATTGTTATCAAACCTGAATGAATCCGGATATAAGAAGCTTTATCCTGACTCATTAATCAGTTTAGAATCACCCTGAAGTTGAATCAATATCATAGGAGCTAGGATTAAGAAGTTATCCCACTTTGGACCCAAATGATTCCAGTTTACCTTGTTTGTAGATATGGCAGTTTCTTCAAGTTTCCAATCAAACCTGAATGAATCCGGATATAAGTAGCTTTATCCTGACTCAATAATCAGTTTAGAATCACCCTGCAGTTGAATCAATATCAAAGGAGCTAGGATTAAGAAGTTAACCCACTTTGGACCCAAATGATTCCAGTTTACCTTGTTTGTAGATATGGCAGTTTCTTCAAGTTTCCAATCAAACCTGAATGAATCCGGATATAAGGAGCTTTATCCTGACTCAATAATCAGTTTAGAATCACCCTGAAGTTGAATCAATATCAAAGGAGCTAGGATTAAAAAGTTATCCCACTTTGGACCCAAATGATTCCAGTTTACCCTGTTTGTAGATATGGCAGTTTCTTCAAGATTTAAATCAAACCTGAATGAATCCGGATATAAGAAGGTTTATCCTGACTCATTAATCAGTTTAGAATCACCCTGAAGTTGAATCAATATCATAGGAGCTAGGATTAAGAAATTATCCCACTTTGGACCCAAATGATTCCAGTTTACCTTGTTTGTAGATATGGCAGTTTCTTCAAGTTTCCAATCAAACCTGAATGAACGCGGAATAGAAGCATTATCCTGACTCATTAATCAGTTTAGAATCACCCTGAAGTTGAATCAATACCATAGGAGCTAGGATTAAGAAGTTATCCCACTTTGGACCCAAATGATTCCAGTTTACCTTGTTTGTAGATATGTCAGTTTCTTCAAGTTTCCAATCAAACCTGAATGAATCCGGATATAAGGAGCTTTATCCTGACTCAATAATCAGTTTAGAATCACCCTGAAGTTGAATCAATATCAAAGGAGCTAGGATTAAGAAGTTATCCCACTTTGGACCCAAATGATTCCAGTTTACCTGGTTTGTAGATATGGCAGTTTCTTCAAGTTTCCAATCAAACCTGATTGAATCCGGATATAAGAAGCTTTATCCTGACTCAATAATCAGTTTAGAATCACCCTAAAGTTGAATCAATATCATAGGAGCTAGGATTAAGAAGTTATCCCACTTTGGACCCAAATGGTTCCAGTTTACCCTGTTTGTAGATATGGCAGTTTCTTCATGATCTAAATCAAACCTGAATGAATCCGGATATAAGGAGCTTTATCCTGACTCATTAATCAGTTTAGAATCACCCTGAAGTTGAATCAATATCAAAGGAGCTAGGATTAAGAGGTTATCCCACTTTGGACCCAAATGATTCCTGTTTGCCTTGTTTGTAGATATGGCAGTTTCTTCAAGTTTCCAATCAAACCTGAATGAATCCGGATATAAGAAGCTTTATCCTGACTCATTAATCAGATTAGAATCACCCTGAAGTTGAATCAATATCATAGGAGCTATGATTAAGAAGTTATCCCATTTTGGACCCAAGTGATTCCAGTTTACCCAGTTTGTAGATATGGAAGTTTCTACATGATTGTAATCAAACCTGAATGAATCCGGATATAAAAGCTTTATCCTGACTCATTAATCAGTTTAGAATCACCCTGAAGTTGAATCAATATCATAGGAGCTAGGATTAAGAAGTTATCCCACTTTGGACCCAAATGATTCCAGTTTACCTTGTTTGTAGATATGGCAGTTTCTTCAAGTTTCCAATCAAACCTGAATGAATCCGGATATAAGGAGCTTTATCCTGACTAAATAATCAGTTTAGAATCACCCTGAAATTGAATCAATATCATAGGAGCTAGGATTAAGAAGTTATCCCACTTTGGACCCAAATGATTCATGTTTACCTTGTTTGTAGATATGGCAGTTTCTTTAAGTTTCCAATCAAACCTGATTGAATCCGGATATAAAAAGCTTTATCCTGACTCATTAATCAGTTTAGAATCACCCTGAAGTTGAATCAATATCATAGGAGCTAGGATTAAGAAGTTATCCCACTTTGGACCCAAATGATTCATGTTTACCCTGTTTGTAGATATGGCAGTTTCTTCAAGATCTAAATCAAACCTGAATGAATCCGGATATAAGAAGCTTTATCCTGACTCATTAATCAGTTTAGAATCACCCTGAAGTTGAATCAATATCAAAGGAGCTAGGATTAAGAGGTTATCCCACTTTGGACCCAAATGATTCCAGTTTTCCTTGTTTGTAGATATTGCAGTTTCTTCAAGTTTCCAATCAAACCTGAATGAATCCGGATATAAGAAGCTTTATCCTGACTCATTAATCAGTTTAGAATCACCCTGAAGTTGAATCAATATCATAGGAGCTAGGATTAAGAAGTTATCCCATTTTGGACCCAAGTGATTCCAGTTTACCCAGTTTGTAGATATGGAAGTTTCTACATGATTGTAATCAAACATGAATGAATCTGGATATGATATGATCATGGACCAGCATGTTGATCAAGATGAAGATCTGGAAGGGCTTCCTATTCTGGAAGGGCTTCCTGAAGATTTGGAAGGGCTTCCTATTCTGGAAGGGCTTCCTGAACGCCAACAAGCTGAAGAATATGATGCCTTAGCCATTCCTGAAGGTTCCAACACTCGATCCAGAACCAAGAAACCTATTGGAGCTATTGGAGGACTGATCCGGAAGTGTTTGATACATGAAGAACATCTTGAAGGAAGCTTGATACTTCAAGATACACTTATCATCATCCGAGCTATCTCATCATCAAGCTGAGTATTGTCTAGGCTAGCAAGCTATGTGTGCTCTTTTCCTATTTGTGTTTTTGTCCCACTGGGTTTTGCATAAGTAGGTTTTTAATGAGGCCTTAGTCTTGCTACACATATCACCTAGATGATATCTCAAACTTTAGGATTTCTTTTTATTCTAAGTTTTTATTTTATTTCCACATTAACTAAAGGAGCCTGTTCCTTTTAGTTTGAAAGCCCTAGGAGCCTGTTCCTAGCTTTCACTATATATATGTGTGTGTCGGCAACCCTAATGTGAAGCCTTCTTTCATTTTAAACCTTTGTGTTTTCTTCTCCCTTGCTTAATCGTGAGAGAGTGTCTGGTGTGTAGTATCCAGTCTGTTGGTGTGTAATATCCAACGCCCAAGGACTCTAGAGAGGTGTGTAATATCCGATCTATTGTCTAGGAGTATCAAGAAGCCTTTCCGCAGCCTCTTGTGTCACCATTCGATCCACATGCCTTGGTAAACTTGAGTCTCTGATTCGTTTACGCAAGGATCTATCCATATCCATCCAGAGAAGCATCCTAGGATCTCATTAAGTGGTATCAGAGCACTCTGGAAGGGGAGTTTCGTTTTCTCTTATCATTTTCATCAGATCTGTTCTTCATCATCCATTTCATTGACAGATATGTGTTCCTGTGTTGTTGTTCATTAGATCTGTTCTTTTTCATCATTAGAACTGATAGATCTACTGATTTCGTGATCACCATTGATAGATCTAAGAGTTTCAAGCAAGTTTTCAATAAAACTTTTCATATTCTCATCGAGTTTGATTAGATCTGTGTTTCTGTTTCTGAAATCTGATAAATCTAAGAACTTTGATCATAGATCTGTTGTAGCCTGTCCATATTCTCGTGTGAGAGTGATTGATCTGTGTTCTATTTAGATTTTGCAATTGATCTGTTCATCTTCTTTATCAGTTTGTGCCAATCTGCTTATTTGTTGTTTAAAACTGATGAATCTGTGTGTTGTTTATTTCTGAGTGTTTGTTTCTGTTAGAATTATTTACTGCTGTGTGTTTTTTTTGTTTCAGGAACCATGGCAGGAGATCAAGAAAGAAGAATCAGCACTGTTAAGACTGCTACTTTGCAGAAGATCATGAAATTCAGAATGGAACAGCAGCAGATACATGATGAGCATATGAAGAAAAGGAGAATGCATAATCAAGAGCTTGAGCCCAAACCACCAGATTCTGTTCAAAATAAATCAAGCAAGCATAAGTGGTATAAGGAAGAGGAAGCAGGACGTGGCCAGAAATCCCTCAAGCAGCCAGCCAACACTTTGAGCCGATATCATCAAACTTCTCTCACTCCTAAATCAATAGATCATTTTTCTGAATATAAATCTGCTAATGATATTCAACTCTATTCTTTTTCAGGAAAAAGTGACTATCTAGAGTGGGAAATAACCATGGATAAGCGGCTGTGTTACAACAGAATCCCCAAGAAGGAAAGACTAGCTTTTGCAATTTCTCAACTCACCGGAAGAGCTTATAATTGGTGGTTGAAAGAAGAAGATGATCGCAAGTTCTACAAGGAACCAGCTATCACCACTTGGGAAAATCTGAAGTTGCTATTAAGGAGTAAGTATGCATCCAAAGGCCACACTTCTCTGAAATATCCAATGAAGGAAGCCACATCAAGCAAGGCAGTAACCTGTTACAGCAAGGAGAAAACAGAGAAACATTCTTGGTTCAGTGAGGATGATAAAAAGAAGTTTTCACAAGTGATAATGGATGCTTTCAAAAGGACCAACACAGCACGTCCATCCATTGAAACCCAGCAGATGGAACCAGTTTCTACTGTCTCAGAACTCAAAGTTGCAGAACCAGACTCAGGTGCACCAATTCAAGAAGTTCAAACCGAAACATCTATGGAAAAGGAGAAGTCTGAGACAGAACAAGAGTGTACTCTTTTCTTACCTCAGTCTGAATTTAATCTCAATAATTCTTTTGATGAACTAACTTGTCTTGAACCGGTGCAACCGAGTGTGATTTTTAAAGAGATCTCTACTCTGGTTGTGTTTGTGTGTGAATCAACTCCAATGGAGAGAGATAAGGGTTTGTCTATGGCGATTTTAGAGAGGGATAAAACAGGGAGATGATCTGAGTGTATAAGAGACTAAGAACAGAGATTAAGAGACTTAGAGACTGAGAGATTAAGACTAGAGATTAGAGATTATGTTTCTGGTTTTCAAAACCCTTTCATTGATGAAGGAGGAGGGGAAATCCCCCTCTCTCTCTTTAGAGATTACAAAATGCCATTAATGAGTTTATATATGCTCTTACAAGATGCAAATCATAAACCTACATCTAATGGCTGATAATACTTAAAGTTTAAATGGATGGATGAGATGGAAAGCTGGCTGGTCGTCCATCTCCATTGGTTGTGCTCTTGTTGGTGTATTATTGGCTAATTTGAATCTGGTCAAGGTGTAGACTGGCTCCTGATTGGTTGCTGTAAGGCTCCCTTGAACTTTCCCATATATCAGACCAGATACATGGTCTTCTCACAGCTCTTAGCCAGCCTGTTCCAGCCTGTCATTGGCGCCAGCTCTTCTTATCCTCAAAGCATCTTCTTTGTCTTCTTCTCTTAAGAGTTTTGTCTTCTTCTCTTAAGAGATTTGTGCCAGCTCCCTTTTGTCTTCTTCTCTTAAGAGTTTTGTCTTCTTCTCTTAAGAGTTGATAAGTGACCAGATACATTCCCAGACATTGCACAAGTCTCTCTGAATCTCTGATTTCGCCCAGACTTTGCACAAGTCTTAAAATGCCTCAAATGGTCGAGTTATGCATTTCTGGGTCGGACCGGTCCGTACGGATCCGTACGGTCCGTACAACGTCCGTACCAAATCCGTACGGCCTCGCCCAGACTTTGCACACTCGACCATCCTCCTCAACAATGCTCCTAAGTCCCTCCTGGACTTCACCCTATCTTTGCACAGCTCTTAAGACACTTCTGGAACTCTCTAGACACTCCTGAAGCTCTTTATCCACTCCTGAAGCTTGATAGACAATCTCTATAAGACTTGCCCTATCTTTGCACCAGACCCAAGCTCCTCCATACTTCTCCTTTCACTCCATTTCTATTCTTCAAGTTAACACCGAGTAGCCTTGTTTCAGTGTCACAGGTTGCAAAAGAAGACTCAGCAGAGAAAGAACCAGAGCAGTCAACACAAGGAAAAGATTTGGAACAACAGAACAGCCTGCAATCAGAAGTCATTCCTAAATCCTTGTCTTATGGCCTGCAAGAGCACTGTAAGGATTATAATAAGGTTGTCTCTATGCCTGAAATGTTTGTTAAAGTGAGCACTGAAAATATAAAACGTTTTGGTCTTGAAAAGGTAAAAGATTTTTGTGTTTCAAAATCTGTTTTTGATAACATGTCTAAATCTTGTAAAGAACTTAAACCAGAAATTATCTTTGATCAAAAACATTTTCAAAATCAAAATATAAACATTTCTGGTCATATTTTGAGTCTTGATCAGTTTCTGAAGCACAATAAAAGTTTTGATCACAATGAAAAGGTTTTTGAGCTTAATTTGAAACAATCTGATTTCTGTTTTAAACCTTGTGATTCATTTGCTAGAACTGCAGAGAAGAGTTTTGTTTTCAACTATCCTAAGCATAAACTAGTCTCTGATAATTTTCTTGCATCCACATATGTCTTGAAAGAACCTAGGAAGTTGCAGGAACCAAAATTGCATCATGCTGGCACTAGGTTTGAAAATTTGAAGTCTGCAAGTATCTCTGAGCTTGAGATTGATTGTTTGTGTGCTAAAATTGATTATGAACGTGTGAACTTGTTTCTTGATGCAATATGGGTCTGCAATATTTTCTTTGATATGCATAATAGATGGAGGAAACATACTGTTTTGTGCTTTGGAGACATTCTGGTCTATAATACCTTCTTTGACATGATAACTCCCTTGACTTGTCCAAAAGAAGCTGATAAAGGTACATGTGAAAAGAGGAGCTATACTGATCAGTGTAATGATGAATCCTTGGCCAAGTTGGAGACACAACAAGTAAACCTTGGAAGCTGTCTAGCCGCCAGTCTTGACATAGCAACAGTTAGAGGACCATATCTCAACAACCACCAGGAATTATTCAACAAACTCGACTGCTATGGAAACTTAACTCATCAGGGTCTCACGTCGAATTGGAATCACGTCCAAAGCTTCTCAGATGAAAGAGTTATGGGTTCTACAAGTCGGCTGATCCTCTGTGTGCTTTGTTTGAACTTTTCTGAGTTTAAAACATCTCAGTCCTATATATGGCGACCAGGTGAGTATGCTAAGGTCAGTGATAATGTTTTCATTAGCTCTTTTATTATTGATGACACAGATATAATGCACTTGTTCTTGTCAAAAGAGCCATATGCAGATTATGATGAAGCTTGGAAGCAATCAAGGAGAAAGAACAAGCATGACGAAGACAATCGGTTTAAGCCACCTGATTTGAACAAGAACCAACATGTCCCTGGCTTCATACTCCTTAAAGAAGCACCCCCTGATGCATCCTACCATCCAAAGCCGAGCAAAAACCTCTTTGGGATAAGACTCTTACTCTTTGATAAATCTTCATATACTAACTTGCTTTGTTTCTTTGTTTGTGAATTAGGTTTGAGGAATATATCAGGAGTATGGCGAGCTCAACATAAAGCAGATTTGAGGTCAAATCCTTTTCAAGAGGGAGGGGATGATATGATCATGGACCAGCATGTTGATCAAGATGAAGATCTGGAAGGGCTTCCTATTCTGGAAGGGCTTCCTGAAGATTTGGAAGGGCTTCCTATTCTGGAAGGGCTTCCTGAACGCCAACAAGCTGAAGAATATGATGCCTTAGCCATTCCTGAAGGTTCCAACACTCGATCCAGAACCAAGAAACCTATTGGAGCTATTGGAGGACTGATCCGGAAGTGTTTGATACATGAAGAACATCTTGAAGGAAGCTTGATACTTCAAGATACACTTATCATCATCCGAGCTATCTCATCATCAAGCTGAGTATTGTCTAGGCTAGCAAGCTATGTGTGCTCTTTTCCTATTTGTGTTTTTGTCCCACTGGGTTTTGCATAAGTAGGTTTTTAATGAGGCCTTAGTCTTGCTACACATATCACCTAGATGATATCTCAAACTTTAGGATTTCTTTTTATTCTAAGTTTTTATTTTATTTCCACATTAACTAAAGGAGCCTGTTCCTTTTAGTTTGAAAGCCCTAGGAGCCTGTTCCTAGCTTTCACTATATATATGTGTGTGTCGGCAACCCTAATGTGAAGCCTTCTTTCATTTTAAACCTTTGTGTTTTCTTCTCCCTTGCTTAATCGTGAGAGAGTGTCTGGTGTGTAGTATCCAGTCTGTTGGTGTGTAATATCCAACGCCCAAGGACTAGAGAGGTGTGTAATATCCGATCTATTGTCTAGGAGTATCAAGAAGCCTTTCCGCAGCCTCTTGTGTCACCATTCGATCCACATGCCTTGGTAAACTTGAGTCTCTGATTCGTTTACGCAAGGATCTATCCATATCCATCCAAAGAAGCATCCTAGGATCTCATTAGGATATAAGAAGCTTTATCCTGACTCATTAATCAGTTTAGAATCACCCTGAAGTTGAATCAATATCATAGGAGCTAGGATTAAGAGGTTATCCCACTTTGGACCCAAATGATTCCAGTTTACTTGTTTGTAGATATGGCAGTTTCTTCAAGTTTCCAATCAAACCTGAATGAATCCGGATATAAGAAGCTTTATCCTGACTCATTAATCAGTTTAGAATCACCCTGAAGTTGAATCAATATCATAGGAGCTAGGATTAAGAAGTTATCCCATTTTGGACCCAAGTGATTCCAGTTTACCCAGTTTGTAGATATGGAAGTTTCTACATGATTGTAATCAAACATGAATGAATCTGGATATAAGAAGCTTTATCCTGACTCATTAATCAGTTTAGAATCACCCTGAAGTTGAATCAATATCATAGGAGCTAGGATTAAGAAGTTATCCCACTTTGGACCCAAATGATTCCAGTTTACCTTGTTTGTAGATATGGCAGTTTCTTCAAGTTTCCAATTAAACCTGAATGAATCCGGATATAAGGAGCTTTATACTGACTCAATAATCAGTTTAGAATTACCCTGAAATTGAATCAATATCATAGGAGCTAGGATTAAGAAGTTATCCCACTTTGGACCCAAATGATTCCTGTTTACCCTGTTTGTAGATATGACAGTTTCTTCAAGATCTAAATCAAACCTGAATGAATCCGGATATAAGAAGCTTTATCCTGACTCATTAATCAGTTTAGAATCACCCTGAAGTAGAATCAATATCAAAGGAGCTAGGATTAAGAGGTTATCCCACTTTGGACCCAAATGGTTCCAGTTTACTTGTTTGTAGATATGGCAGTTTCTTCAAGTTTCCAATCAAACCTGAATGAATCCGGATATAAGAAGCTTTATTCTGACTCATTAATCAGTTTAGAATCACCCTGAAGTTGAATCAATATCATAGGAGCTAGGATTAAGAAGTTATCCCACTTTGGACCCAAATGATTCCACTTTATCCTTTTTGTAGATATGGCAGTTTCTTCAAGATTTAAATCAAACCTGAATGAATCCGGGTATAAGAAGCTTTATCCTGACTCATTAATCAGTTTAGAATCACCCTGAAGTTGAATCAATATCATAGGAGCTAGGATTAAGAAGTTATCCCACTTTGGACCCAAATGATTCCACTTTACCCTGTTTGTAGATATGGCAGTTTCTTCAAGATTTAAATCAAACCTGAATGAATCCGGGTATAAGAAGCTTTATCCTGACTCATTAATCAGTTTAGAATCACCCTGAAGTTGAATCAATATCATAGGAGCTAGGATTAAGAAGTTATCCCACTTTGGACCCAAATGATTCCAGTTTACCTTGTTTGTAGATATGGCAGTTTCTTCAAGTTTCCAATCAAACCTGAATGAATCCGGATATAAGAAGCTTTACCCTGACTCATTAATCAGTTTAGAATCACCCTGAAGTTGAATCAATATCATAGGAGCTAGGATTAAGAAGTTATCCCACTTTGGACCCAAATGATTCCAGTTTACCCTGTTTGTAGATATGGCAGTTTCTTCAAGATTTAAATCAAACCTGAATGAATCCGGATATAAGAAGCTTTATCCTGACTCATTAATCAGTTTAGAATCACCCTGAAGTTGAATCAATATCATAGGAGCTAGGATTAAGAAGTTATCCCACTTTGGACCCAAATGATTCCACTTTACCCTGTTTGTAGATATGGCAGTTTCTTCAAGATTTAAATCAAACCTGAATGAATCCGGGTATAAGAAGCTTTATCCTGACTCATTAATCAGTTTAGAATCACCCTGAAGTTGAATCAATATCATAGGAGCTAGGATTAAGAAGTTATCCCACTTTGGACCCAAATGATTCCAGTTTACCTTGTTTGTAGATATGGCAGTTTCTTCAAGTTTCCAATCAAACCTGAATGAATCCGGATATAAGAAGCTTTACCCTGACTCATTAATCAGTTTAGAATCACCCTGAAGTTGAATCAATATCATAGGAGCTAGGATTAAGAAGTTATCCCACTTTGGACCCAAATGATTCCACTTTACCCTGTTTGTAGATATGGCAGTTTCTTCAAGATTTAAATCAAACCTGAATGAATCCGGGTATAAGAAGCTTTATCCTGACTCATTAATCAGTTTAGAATCACCCTGAAGTTGAATCAATATCATAGGAGCTAGGATTAAGAAGTTATCCCACTTTGGACCCAAATGATTCCAGTTTACCTTGTTTGTAGATATGGCAGTTTCTTCAAGTTTCCAATCAAACCTGAATGAATCCGGATATAAGAAGCTTTACCCTGACTCATTAATCAGTTTAGAATCACCCTGAAGTTGAATCAATATCATAGGAGCTAGGATTAAGAAGTTATCCCACTTTGGACCCAAATGATTCCAGTTTACCCTGTTTGTAGACATGGCAGTTTCTTCAAGATTTAAATCAAACCTGAATGAATCCGGATATAAGAAGCTTTATCCTGACTCATTAATCAGTTTAGAATCACCCTGAAGTTGAATCAATATCATAGGAGCTAGGATTAAGAAGTTATCCCACTTTGGACCCAAATGATTCCACTTTACCCTGTTTGTAGATATGGCAGTTTCTTCAAGATTTAAATCAAACCTGAATGAATCTGATATTTTGTCAAGTTTGAGTGTGATTAAGTGATTAAAAAAGATTTTGATGAGATTAAGAACCAGATTTGAATATAAATGAGTCTAAGAGTCTTAAGAGATTAGAGAGAGATTATAAGACTTAGAGAGAGACTCAAAATGCTTAATTATTATTCAGAGAAAGGTTACAAGAATATATCAGAGGCAACATAAGGGTTTTCAAAGTAAAGAAACTATTAGGAACGTGTGTGGTCAAGGCTGGGTGGAGCGTCTCCCTTAAGATGGATGGACCATAAGCTTCACACGCTTGCTCTCTTTACAGCCTGTCACATGCTGGCTAAGTGAGACGCTCCTCTTCCTTATCTCCAAACGGTCACAACACTGTATGAACCTTCTTGATGAACCAAAGGCTTCCGGGTAGCTTCTTCTTGGCCGTGGAGTTCCCTTTGACCATTTACCATTTCCCTCGACCATTTACCATTTCACCATGGTAACTCTTTATGTACGGACACTGCTTGTCCGTACAAATCATGCCCAGACTTTGCACAACCCAAAATGTTCCCAAAGATCAATTGGAGTGATGTTGGTCGAGACCGGTCCGTACTGGTCCGTACCGTCCGTACCAGTCCGTACGGCTCGACCCAACTTCACCCAAACCTCAACTCCTTCTCTTCTCTTCATCTAAACACTTCTCCTCTTCTTATTCGTGACTACATCTTAACACTCCCCCTCAAGCTTGACCATGTGGAACAAGTCAAGCTTGGAAGGACCATGAGAACTCCCTCATTAAAACCTCATTAAAGAAAACCCAATGGGACAAAACCTTAATGAGGAAATAGTAGAGTTCACATGATTAGGAGAGTATATAGATTAGTCCTTAGGCCCAAGATCAATGAGTCCTAACCGGATGTGTATGGACTCCATTGTCTTTTGCCTAGCTGCCTTGGTGAACACATCAGCCAACTGATCCTCACTCCTTGTATAGCACGGTAGTATTACTCCAAGCACAATCATCTGCCTCACCTTGTGACAATCAACCTCTATATGCTTTGTCCTCTCATGAAACACAGAGTTTGAAGCAATATGGATGGCGGCTTGATTGTCACAATGCATTGTCATTGGTGTAGACTGCTCAACCTTCAAATGCTTTAAGATCCCTTTGATCCATACCAACTCATTGGTTAGCTTCAGCATTGCTCTATACTCAGCTTCTGCACTAGAGCAAGACACCACCTTTTGCTTCTTACTCTTCCAAGTAACCAAGTTCCCACCAATGAAAGTGCAGTAACCAGTAGTAGATCTTCTATCAGCTCTATCTCCTGCCCAATCTGCATCACAATACCCAACAATCTCTGTGCTTCCACTATAACCCATCCACACACCAAGACTTTGTGTTCCATTGAGATACATCAGTAGCCTCTCCACCATGCGCCAATGATGCTCTTTAGGAACTTGCATATGCTGGCTCACTTGGTTTACAGCAAAACAAATGTCTGGCCGTGTGATGGTAAGGTAGATAAGCTTTCCCACATGCTTTCTATACTGCTTTGGATCATGAAATGGCTTGCTATCCTCAATCTCCCCCTCACGTGGAACCTTGTACCCATCTTCCATGGGCATCTTAGCCGTCTTCCCTCCATAAGCTCATGCTTCCTTTAGCAAATCCATAGTATACTGTCTTTGAGAAATGAACAATCCCTCTTTAGATCTACAAAGTTCAATCCCAAGAAAGTATTTCATCTCCCCCAAGTCCTTGATATCAAACACTGACTTCAAGTACCCCTTGGTTGCCTTTATCTCCTCTTTATCACTCCCCGTGATAATGATATCATCCACATACACCAATAATGCCACAATGCCTCTTGGTGTAGTCAAGGTAAACAATGTGTGATCAAGCTCTGACTTCACAAACCCTCTCCCATTCAAAGTAGTACTCAGCTTATGGTACCAGGCTCTTGGTGATTGCTTTAGACCATAGATAGCTTTCTTGAGTCTTAAAACATTTCCCTTCTTCACCAAATGTTCAAGACCGGGTGGTGGGAGCATGTAGACTTCATCTTCAAGTTCACCTTGTAGAAATGCATTCTTCACATCCATTTGCCAAAGATCCCAGCCAAGATTCACAGCAAGAGATAGTACTATCCGTATGGTGTGTAACTTAGCCACTGGAGCAAATGTATCAATGTAATCTTCTCCATAGGTTTGTGTGAATCCTCTAGCAACCAATCTGGTTTTCCTCCTATCAATGGTACCATCAGGCTTGTACTTAATGGTAAAGATCCATCTACTTGAAACCCGCCTTCTTCCCTCTTGGTAACTCACTCTCATACCAAGTGTCATTCTTTATCATAGCATCAGCCTCTGCCTGAACTGAATCTCTCCACTCTTGAACCAATACGGCTTCCTCATAGCTCCTTGGAACATAGCTCTCATCTAGACTCACCATGAAGCTGTAGTGTTCTTCAGGATAATGAGCAAAAGAGCAAACGGCTTGAGAAGGATGCTCCACAGCCTGGGCATTGTAGTACACTCTCGTGTTTACCCAGTTGGAAGCATCCCTCCTAATCTGTTCACTCCTTCTCAATGGGATTGTTGGAACCTGATCTTGAATTACTGGTTCACTTGTTGCTTCCTCTCTTGGTTGATCTTCATGGTTCACATCTCCACTTGATTCACCACTTTCACCTTGATCATGTAATGTACCAGAACTCTCTTCACCATTAGAATCCTCATGATCTTGAGTTCTTGTTTCACTGCCCCCCTCATGAGCAAGGTGGGGAGTGTGTTGTTTCGGTTGAATACTACCAGAACCACTTCCAGCAGGTGCTGTTCTTCCTCCATTCGAATCCTGGGACATGTTGATTCCAAGACCCTCAAGGATTGTTCTTAACACTGAAGCCTTATCCATGGCAAGATCCTTCAAATCCTCCTGGTTTTGCTCCTCATAATACCCTCTTTCTTCAATGAACTTCACTTCCCTAGACACTAACACTCTCCTAGTGTCAGGATCATAACACTTGTATCCCTTTTGAGTTGTTGAATACCCAACAAACATAGCCTTTCTGCTCCTTACTTCTAGCTTGTTACCCATTCCTCCAGGAACCATCACATAACACAGGCACCCAAATACTCTCAAATGATCCAACACTGGCTTATACTGATTCAACACCTCAAAAGGAGCCTTTCCCTTTAGAACCAAAGTAGGAGTCCTGTTTATCAAGTAACAGGCAGTAGCCACAGCATCACTCCAGAAACGTTTAGGAACCTTACAGTGGAGCATGAGAGTTCTTGCCACTTCCATGAGATGTCTATTCTTCCTTTCAGCCACGCCATTCTGCTGAGGAGTGTATGGACAGCTCGTTTGATGCAAGATGCCATACTGTGACAGATGCTGCTTGAATGCATTTCCTGTGTACTCTCCTCCATTATCAGACCTGAAAATCTTAATCTTGGCATGATATTGGTTAGTCACATAAGATTGAAAATTTTTAAATGCATCAAGTACCCTATCTTTGGTCGGAATTAAGGTTAACCAGGTGTATTTAGATTTTTCATCAATGAAAGTGACATAATATTTATGATTATCCCTAGACAAGCAAGGTGCAGTCCAAACATCAGAGTGAATCAAGTCAAAACATTTTTCATAAACTGTAGAAGAATTTGGAAACACAGTTTTACAATGCTTGCCTAAAATACAAGCTTCACAATCCTTATTCTCAAAAGAAACACCTGGCACCATCAGTTTAAAAGCCTTATTATGAGGGTGTCCTAGTCTAGAATGCCACAATGCATTTTTATCCAAGCTAGAAGTAGAAAAACTAGTAAACGAGTAACAATTATTAGAAACAGGAGCTAAGTCTTCAAGCAGGTACAGCTCTCCCTTAGTAACTCCTTTTCCAATCAACTTGCTACTTTTAATATCCTGAAACTTCACATCATTAGGACTAAAGATCACATTGCATTGTAAATCAGTAGCACATTTTTTAACAGATAATAGATTTGAAGTAAATTCAGGCATATATAAAGCATTTGATTATTTATCAAACAACTTAAGCTTTCCTATTCCTTTAATAGGAATCCTATCACCATTTGCAATAAGAACATGACCAGTATGTGGCAGAATGTCTTTAATGAGACTAGTATCACTAATCATGTGATGAGATGCACCAGAATCAACAATAAGAGGCTTCCTTGAACGAGAACTAGCAATAAGAGCAAGAATACTAGATGGTTTAAATGCATGATCAATCTTAGCAATACTATCAATGCTCGGATGAATGTATGCATTGTCTAGCCTATCTTTCAATTCACTACTCAAATTCAAAGAGTTCTCAACAAGTTTAGCACCAAAGGAGTACCCATAGATGTTACCATTATCCTTGAAGATCTTGATCAAGGAGTCAAGGTCTGATCTCCTTAGGTAGTCCTGGTCATTGTTGTTGATGTTACTGGTGCTAGGAGAACCGGAGTAAGCCACTAGAGACTTCCCATCACTTGCATTCTGTCCTCTCACCTCCTGACCCTTACTGGTACCAGCTCCACTAGAACCTCCACTCGCACCATCAGAAACATTAGCCCTTGCCTCACGATCCTTTCCAAACTTGGCTGGCTTCAAATGAGGGTGAAGAATCCAACACTTCCCCTTCTTGTGCCCTTGCTTCTTGCAGTGATCACAGCTGCCACTGAACCTCTCATACTTCCCTTGATTAGCTTTATTAGCCACGGGTTCAGTGAGCTCGGATGGTCCGGAGTGATCAGCTTTGTTGGCAAAACCCAACTCTCCCTTCTTCCCAAAGAGACCAATGGAGCCTTGCTCCCTCTGGATCCTAGCACACACTGTCTCAAGATCCGGCAAGTCATCCTCCCTTAGAAGCTTCACGATCAAACCATTGTAAGCCGGATTCAGTGTAAGCAACAATCCAAACACCTTGTCTTGTTCCCTCCTCTTGTTGAGCTCATCCACATCAGTAGTACTAGGCCTCAACATCTCTAGTTCAGACCAGAGAGACCTGACCTTCCCAAGTGCTTTGTGAACTCCATATCATCTTGTACCAATTGGTTGATAGCTTGCTTTACTTCAAACACACGGCTCAGGTTTGAAGTGTTACCATACACCTTCCTTAGTGTATCCCACAACTGCTTAGCTGATTCACAGTAGCTATAAGCGTCTAGGATAGCCGGATCCAGAGATGCATGAAGAACAGATAGCACCAACATGTCTTCTTGTTGCCATTTCTCAAGCGCCTCCGCCACGGCTTCCTCTCCTTCTTCTCCTTGAGTAATGAGCTTTGGAGCCTCTCCTAGAGTAATGTGCTTCCAAAGACCTCTCTTACTCCCCACAGCAGTCCTCACCATCCGGGACCACACCAAGTAGTTGTTTCCCTTGAAACAAACCGCAACCTTCATGTTGTAGTGACCCCCACTTACAACATCATCCATCTTTAGTCTTTAACCGAGTAAAGATCACACCTTTAGTCTTCAAACGAGTAGATCCTACCAAGAACAGCTTGTATACAACCAGAAAGCAACGGAAAAGACTTCACAAGCTACAAAGAATCCACCTTTATCTTGAAGACTCCACACCAAACCACAAAGTAACCGCCTTTAGTCTTGAAATGAACACACAGCACCAAGAACACTTCACACTGAGCTCGGACAGTGTGATAACCACCAGATTTCTCTCAAAGACTCAACCTTTGAGCCTTCCTTGAAAGAACACGAACAGAACAACCACGACCACACCAAAGAATACACTGAGCTCGGACAGTGATATATTTTTCAACCAAACCCGTAAAGCTTCTCTTTAAAGATTCAAACTTTGAATCTTTAAGAGATGAACACACACACTCAAACCGCCTAACCTGGCTCTGATACCATGATATTTTGTCAAGTTTGAGTGTGATTAAGTGATTAAAAGAGATTTAGATGAGATTAAGAACCAGATTTGAATATAAATGAGTCTAAGAGTCTTAAGAGATTAGAGAGAGATTATAAGACTTAGAGAGAGACTCAAAATGCTTAATTATTATTCAGAGAAAGGTTACAAGAATATATCAGAGGCAACATAAGGGTTTTCAAAGTAAAGAAACTATTAGGAACGTGTGTGGTCAAGGCTGGGTGGAGCGTCTCCCTTAAGATGGATGGACCATAAGCTTCACACGCTTGCTCTCTTTACAGCCTGTCACATGCTGGCTAAGTGAGACGCTCCTCTTCCTTATCTCCAAACGGTCACAACACTGTATGAACCTTCTTGATGAACCAAAGGCTTCCGGGTAGCTTCTTCTTGGCCGTGGAGTTCCCTTTGACCATTTACCATTTCCCTCGATAATGAGATCCTAGGATGCTTCTCTGGATGGATGGGATAATCCTTGCAGAAACGAATCAAAAGACTCAAGTTTCTCAAGGCATGTGGATCGAATGGTGACACAAGAGGCTGCGGAAAGGCTTCTTGATACTCCTAGACACTAGATCGGATATTACACACCTCACTAGAGTCCTTAGGTCTCTGGATATTACACACCAGAAGTTGGATATTACACACCAACACTCAATCAACTTGATGAACAAGAAGAAAAGAGAAAACAAAGGTTTATGATAAAAGATTTCTTATTTGATCAAGGGAGGCCACGACCAGAATATAAAGGAGAACCCTTGTACATGCACAAGGTCTCGAAACTTGAAAAGAAATAAAGGAACAGGCTCCCTTGGTACTCTAACAAAGACTAAACATTAAAGAGTTTTCGAAAACTAAATAACATAAAAACCATAGTCTAAAATATATCATAAGATAGATAATGCATCCAAGATGCACCCATGATACATCATCTAGGAGATGTGTAAGTGAACTTGATGCCTCATTAAAAACCTTAGTTAGAAAACTCAATTGGGACAAAACCAACCAAGGGAAAAAGAGTACACCAAGCCACTTGCCTAGATGATGATCAGCTTGATGGTAAGGTGGTTTGTGTGTCTTGGTTGATCAAGCTTCGACCAAGACAATCTTCTTGCTTCAAAGATATCATAAGTATGCTTCTGGATCGAGTGCTGGAACCTTCAGGAATGGCTAAGGCATCATATTCTTCAGCTTGTGGAAATTCAGGAAGCCCTTTCAAATCTTCAGGAAGCCCTTCCAGAATAGGAAGCCCTTCCAGATCTTCATCTTGATCACATGCTGGTCCATGATCATATCATCCCCTCCCTCTTGAAAAGGATTTGACCTCAAATCTTCTTCATGTTGAGCTCGCCATACTCCTGATATATTCCTCACACCTGATACATTGAGATAAAGCAAGTTAGCACATAAAAATTGATCAAAGAGTAAGAGTCTTATCCCATAGTTGTTTCTGCTCGGTTTTGGCTTGTGTGCTGCATCTGGAGGTGATTCTTTGATGAGGATAAAGACATGGACGTCTGGTTGGCTATGCTGCTTCAGATCAGGTGGTTTGAATCTCTTATCTTCCTCACGCTTGTTCTTGCTAGTTGTAGGCTTCCAAGCTTCATCATAATCTGCATATGGCTCTTTTGACAAGAACAAGTGCATTATATCTGTGTCATCAATAATAAAAGAGCTAATGAAAACATTATTACTGACCTTAGCATACTCATCTGGTCGCCATAGATAGGACTGAGATGTTTTAAACTCAGAAAAGTTCAAACAAAGCACACAGAGGATCAGCCGACTTGTAGAACCCATAACTCTTTCATCTGAGAAGATTTGGATGTGATTCCAATTCGACGTGAGACCCTGATGAGTTAAGTTTCCATAGAAGTTTAGTTTGTTGAAAAATTCCGTGTGGTTGTTGAGATATGGTTCTCTGACTGCTCCTATGTCAAGTTTAGCGGCTAGACAGCTTCCAAGGTTTGCTTGTTGCTTCTCCATCTTAGCCAGGAACTTATCACTGATACTCGGATCACTATAGCCCCTCTTTTCAAAAAGTGTAGACCTCAAAACAGTTTGACCTGTTCCAACAGCAAGCAAATCAGGTTTCATGCGATTCTTAGAGTTTAGATAGAAACCTCGGGTTGGTTGCTTTGGAGTTTGTTGTAAGCTATATTGATCTGGTGGTTTCTCCTTGATTTGAGAAGAAGACGTGGGTTCTCCTCCTGATCCAGTATTCACTTCACAACTCTCTTTAGTGAATTCTCCATCTCCACTCAGGGTTTGATAGGCTCTGTAATTGTACTGAAGCTGCTGCATATCAGGTGGCTTCCATATCTTGACATGGCTGAGAAGCAAGGCGTTTTGATCAGCTTCAAACATCTTATGATCTAAGATGGTTCTAGCACGACCATAGTACTCTCCAAGGAAGATAAATATGCTGACATATGCTCCAGGTCTCCACGAGTAGGTCTGCAACTTTCCAACCCAATCATATATGGACATCTCTTGGAATTGATCCAAACCGACATGTTTTGCTAAACTGGTAATAACTTGATGATCAGGAGGCCATTTATTGCGTGGTCTGGTTTGCTGGATCAAGGACTGAGTGGGAAATATTCTCCAATTGGTTTCGTAGTGAAACCCTTGATGACCTGAGACGTGCAACACCTTATCTTCATAGGCTGAGAAATCAACAAAATCAAAGGTTGCTGTAGCTGATTCCTTCTCAAGCAGTTTGTTCTTGTTCCTGAGATTACACAGCTCTCCTCCAGGCTCAAATACAACATGCTTCATGCCCAGTTCGTGTTTTGAAATCTCCACTGCTCTAGTCTTGCTCCAGATAAAAGGATTGATCAGAAAAGTACCCAAGAATGTCTTTTGGAAATCAGACGGATCAAAGGCAATCAACTGATTCATTCCATGCTCTGATTGTGGTTCCTTGGGTGATTCCTCTTCTGCTACACTCTGATTATCTTGAACAGGTACAGCTGACTCTGGTTCTGCCACTTTGAGTTCTGGTTCAGTAGCAACTGGTTCTGCAGCTTTAAGTTCTGAGACAGTTGAGGAAGGCGTCTGGTTCTGTACTCCTAAGGATGGAGATATAGTCTTGGCATGTTTGAATTGCTTCTCCACATCCCTAAACGCTTGTGCAATTGCCTTCCTTATGCTATCTTCAAAAGAATGGGTTGACGCTTTGCTTGATGAACCCAGGTTACTAGATGGACGTGTTCCCTTGCTGTCTGGTTGTTTCTGAACTGAGAATGAAGAACATAGCTTTGTCTCGGGCTGCTTTCGAAGTACTTCCTTGTGGTACTGTCTTGGAACATACTCCCTACGCATCAAAGTCCTCAACTTATGCCATGTTTCCACTGGTTCCTTTCCATCAAGTCTTCCTCCACCTTATCAATTGATTCCACCAGCTTAAAGCATGACCACAAAACTCAGCAGTAGCCATCTGAACCTTGTTCTCTTCAGCATAGTGTTGATTGTTGAAAAACAACTGGACCTTTTCTTCCCACTCTAGATATGCTTCAGGATCAGCCTTGCCATGGAATGGAGGGATTTTAAATTTGAATCGAGCATGCTTCCAGTTTCTATCCAACAGATCAAACTCTTCTTGCTTGTACTCATCTCTGGTTGATCTTGGGTATTCTCTACTTTTCATTCTCTGATATCTTCCCTTGTGCTCTTTTTCCATTGGTACCTGAGACACAAAGAAAAAGAAGCCAGTAACTAGTTCAAAGAGAAACAACACTCAGAAATAATAACAGATCAATTCTTTTGCAGATTATAATTGAAGATCAATTTGAAACAACAAAAACCCCAATCAGTACAGAGATATATCACGAAATCAAGTTCAGTTTCAGGATTAGATTTGTTAAAATCAGAATAGAACAGATTCACAGTAGCAAGAACAGATGGATTTCGACAAACACTAAACATATTCAGATTAAACAATTTCGATAACTTCTGCAACAAGAATCTGAAAAGTCTCAAACCAAAAAACGTGATTAACAGCCTTAATCTATCAGATTTCAACAACTGAAGCACAGATCTATCAATATCAGATGAGATGACAAACAGATCAAGTCCTAAACAACAACAAAACACAGATTTAGCAGTTCTTAACAGCAAACAAGTAGTTCTGATCAAAATCGATGAGAATATGAAAAGTTTTATTGAAAACTTGCTTGAAAATCTCAGATCTATCAATGGTGATCACGAAATCAGTAGATCTATCAGTTCTAATGATGAAAAAGAACAGATCTAGTGAATAACAACACAAGAACACAGATCTAGCAATGATATGAATGGTAATGAACAGATCTGATGAAAATGATAAAAGAAAATCGAAACTCCCCTTCCAGAGTGCTCTGATACCACTTAATGAGATCCTAGGATGCTTCTCTGGATGGATGGGATAATCCTTGCAGAAACGAATCAAAAGACTAAAGTTTCTCAAGGCATGTGGATCGAATGGTGACACAAGAGGCTGCGGAAAGGCTTCTTGATACTCCTAGACACTAGATCGGATATTACACACCTCACTAGAGTCCTTAGGTCTCTGGATATTACACACCAGAAGTTGGATATTACACACCAACACTCAATCAACTTGATGAACAAGAAGAAAAGAGAAAACAAAGGTTTTTGATAAAAGATTTCTTATTTGATCAAGGGAGGCCTCGACCAGAATCAAAGACTAAACATTAAAGAGTTTTCGAAAACTAAATAACATAAAAACCATAGTCTAAAATATATCATAAGATAGATAATGCATCCAAGATGCACCCATGATACATCATCTAGGAGATGTGTAAGTGAACTTGATGCCTCATTAAAAACCTTAGTTAGAAAACTCAATTGGGACAAAACCAACCAAGGGAAAAAGAGTACACCAAGCCACTTGCCTAGATGATGATCAGCTTGATGGTAAGGTGGTTTGTGTGTCTTGGTTGATCAAGCTTCGACCAAGACAATCTTCTTGCTTCAAAGATATCATAAGTATGCTTCTGGATCGAGTGCTGGAACCTTCAGGAATGGCTAAGACATCATATTCTTCAGCTTGTGGAAATTCAGGAAGCCCTTCCAAATCTTCAGGAAGCCCTTCCAGATCTTCATCTTGATCACATGCTGGTCCATGATCATATCACTCGACCATTTACCATTTCACCATGGTAACTCTTTATGTACGGACACTGCTTGTCCGTACAAATCATGCCCAAACTTTGCACAACCCAAAATGTTCCCAAAGATCAATTGGAGTGATGTTGGTCGAGACCGGTCCGTACTGGTCCGTACCGTCCGTACCAGTCCGTACGGCTCGACCCAACTTCACCCAAACCTCAACTCCTTCTCTTCTCTTCATCTAAACACTTCTCCTCTTCTTATTCTTGACTACATCTTAACAGAATCCGGGTATAAGAAGCTTTATCCTGACTCATTAATCAGTTTAGAATCACCCTGATATAAGACTCGGATGGAGCCTTTGGAAGGTGGTGGTGATGGATCCTTGAGCTGGCTTTAACGCACTCTCTCAAGAACAAAATATGATTGATGGGGATGACACTTAACCGGATGATGATTAAGTGGAATGGGATCGAACAAGCTGGCTTTGACGCTCTCTCTTGTTGGATCGGTTGATGAGATTGATGATGGAATGAAGAACACCACAAGGAGTATGGAAGATCCTTGATACAGTTCGAACTCTTGCTGCTTGACTCACACAAGGAGGAAGAGAAAGATGGCGGCTTGCTTAGGGGGCAAACTGACTCATATATTGATCTAGGTAAAAAGTTGTGTCTTACAAAGCTGCATATGGGACTTTATTAATAGTCCGTCAGCTATGACCTAATGGTCGACTCAAGCAAAAGAAAAAGACTCAAAACGACAGGACTTAAGGTTCAAAAGGAAACAAACTAACATGCCCCGGTTTTAAGACTAAAAAGGAAAGTTGCATAAAATAAATAAATAAAAAGAAGGCCTAAACTAATATCTTAGCCTTGAACCCTGGTTGTCTTGGGATGGGCGAGCTCTAGGAACCACTAGGCTGACCCATCTTACCTGCACATATGGTAAATAATGTAAACACTTCCCTTGGTTCGTGATTGGTCGGCCTTGGTATCTTGGTGAAGTTCTTGCCGCTTGGAATGGCCTTGGCTTGTCCTCCTTCTTCACTTGGGTCTTCTAGATCTTCAATCACCTTCTTGTTCACCACTTCTTGAAGGGCTTCCGGATGCACCATTTCTGGAAAGGCTTCCTGAACTTCTGGAAGGGCTTCCGGATTCAACATTTCTGGAAGGGCTTCCTGAACCTCTTTAGTTCCTGCATAATCAACATCAAGAACATTTCTATCCTCATTAGCTTGCTTACCTTGAGTGATATTGAGTTGCGCAAAGGCATTGCTCAAGTCATCACATGTCTGGTGGATTGGTTCATCAAGGTCGTCTAGGATAGTTTGGACAGCAAGTAAGAACCCTTCCTTAAGTCTTCTCTCCTTAGATCGTGTCATGGGACCTTCAGTAACCTTAGGGACAGTAATGGGAGCAATGTCGTGGGTGTCTTGGTCGATGACCTCATCACACCCTGAAGTTGAATCAATATCATAGGAGCTAGGATTAAGAAGTTATCCCACTTTGGACCCAAATGATTCTAGTTTACCTTGTTTGTAGATATGGCAGTTTCTTCAAGTTTCCAATCAAACCTGAATGAATCCGGATATAAGGAGCTTAATCCTGACTCAATAATCAGTTTAGAATCACCCTGAAGTTGAATCAATATCGAATGAGCTAGGATTAAAAAGTTATCCCACTTTGGACCCAAATGATTCCAGTTTACCTTGTTTGTAGATATGGCAGTTTCTTCAAGTTTCCAATCAAACCTGAATGAATCCGGATATAAGAAGCTTTATCCTGACTCATTAATCAGTTTAGAATCACCCTGAAGTTGAATCAATATCATAGGAGCTAGGATTAAGAAGTTATCCCACTTTGGACCCAAATGATTCCAGTTTACCCTGTTTGTAGATATGGAAGTTTCTTCAAGATTTAAATCAAACCTGAATGAATCCGGATATAAGAAGCTTTATCCTGACTCATTAATCAGTTTAGAATCACCCTGAAGTTGAATCAATATCATAGGAGCTAGGATTAAGAAGTTATCCCACTTTGGACCCAAATGATTCCAGTTTACCTTGTTTGTAGATATGGCAGTTTCTTCTAGTGTCCAATCAAACCTGAATGAATCCGGATATAAGGAGCTTTATCCTGACTCAATAATCAGTTTAGAATCACCCTGAAGTTTAATCAATATCATAGGAGCTAGGATTAAGAAGTTATCACATTTTGGACCCAAGTGATTCCAGTTTACCCAGTTTCTAGATATGGAAGTTTCTACAGGATTGTAATCAAACCTGAATGAATCCGGATATAAGAAGCTTTATCCTGACTCATTAATCAGTTTAGAATCACCCTGAAGTTGAATCAATATCATAGGAGCTAGGATTAAGAAGTTATCCCACTTTGGAACCAAAGGATTCATGTTTACCTTGTTTGTAGATATGGCAGTTTCTTCAAGTTTCCAATCAAACCTGCATGAATCCGGATATAAGAAGCTTTATCCTGACTCATTAATTAGTTTAGAATCACCCTGAAGTTGAATCAATATCATAGGAGCTAGGATTAAGAAGTTATCCCACTTTGGACCCAAATGATTCCAGTTTACCCTGTTTGTAGATATGGCAGTTTCTTCAAGATCTAAATCAAACCTGAATGAATCCGGATATAAGAAGCTTTATCCTGACTCATTAATAAGTTTAGAATCACCCTGAAGTTGAATCAATATCAAAGGAGCTAGGATTAAGAGGTTATCCCACTTTGGACCCAAATGATTCCAGTTTACCTTGTTTGTAGATATGGCAGTTTCTTCAAGTTTCCAATCAAACCTGAATGAATCCGGATATAAGTGTTGAGATGAAGCAATAAAGGAGATGAGATCATTCAGAATCAAGTTAACTTGGATACCAAGTCTAGATAATACTATCCGACCTAACTTGGAAAGCAAGAAGAGGGAAGGGAGTATTTAAATCAGAGAGGGTTGAATATATCTGCTTTGTTTAATAAGGAAGCAAGAATCGCCCACTGAATGGAAGAGAGACGTTGGGAAGCAAAGGTCACGGGTTGGTTAAGGTTAAGTGGTCCTCCCACCCGTTTGGACCTGTCACTTTCATTCTGGTTGTCGCAGCTCTTTCTGTCCAAGGAAGACTTGTTTATTATTTCTGTGTGGTCCATTATTTATTATTTGTCTAAGAGATTTGTCTCTCTTTATATATCCTTGTAACATGTTCCATTTTAATCCAAGAAAAGATGATTATCTATTCTCTCATGTCTCACTCGCCACTCTCTCTCTCTTCTCTTTAAATCAATTACAAACTCCTTAATCTTATTAATCTCTGCTCTTAATCTCTTACTAAATCTATTAATTCTCACATGGTATCAGAGCAATCTAGCTCTTGAAACCTGTTTAATTCCGCAAATCATTTACTCTGTTCTTGTTTTTAATTCTTTTTCACAAAATTACTCTGTTTTCTCTCTGTTCTTGAGCTGTTCTTGAGCTGTTCTTGATGGATTCAGAAGAAAACTTTAAAAGAGTGGTGATTCCAGTTACTCTCAAGGGAGGTAACTATCTACTGTGGGCTAGGCTTACCAAAGCTGCTCTTGGAGGCAGAGGGCTCTGGGAATATTGTTGAGGAAGGCAGAGGCCTGAAGAAGAAAACTATCCTAGGAGAGGATGGAAAAGAAATGGTGGTTGCTGAAGCTGGTGATAAGAAAAGAGTTCAAGAGGATCTCATGGTGTTATCTATCATCCACAGCAGCCTTGATACTCCAATCTTGGAAGCTTACTCCTACTGTGAAACTTCCAAAGATCTATGGGAAACTCTTAAAAAGGTGTTTGGAAATGTTTCCAACATCAGTAGAGTGTTTGAAGTCAAGAGGGCTCTCAACAATCTGTCTCAAGAGGATACAGATTTTGATAAACACTTTGGGAAGTTTAGATCATTGTGGGCTGAACTAGATATGCTGAGACCAGGAACTGTTGACCCTGATGTACTTAATGAGAGAAGAGAACAAGACAAGGTGTTTGCTTTGCTGTTTACTCTCAACCCAGGGTACAATGATCTTATCAAACACATCCTAAGGAGCCAGGAGCTACCATCCCTGGATGAGGTGTGTTCTCAAATTCAAAAGGAGCAAGGGTCAGTGGGTCTCTTTGGAGGGAAGAAAGATCTGGTGCTTGCAAATCAAGCTGAAGGTGTTGCCAACAAAGGACATTTCAAACCTGAAGACAAGAAAGTGTGGGTATGTGATCACTGCAAGAAGAAAGGACATGGGAAGGATAAGTGCTGGCTTCTCCATCCCCATCTCAAGCCACAAAAATTCAGGACCAATCCCACTGAGGCAAGAGCTAACTACACTGGTGAAATGAGTGAGCCCTCTACACCAGGAGCTATGCGCACTGTCCATGGAAGTGAGGAAAAGGCCCTGGCGTCCAGTAGCTGCTCAACCTTGAGGAACCCCCAAGATGAAGCCATCAGGCGCTCAGACATTGAGGCACTCATCAAACTCCTCAAGGATAACTCTGGTAACACTCTTGGTACCTCTTTACATGCTTTCACTAGTGGTACTTCTCTAAATGTTTCAACTGGTTCAAAATATATTAAACCTTTGGTTATAGATTCAGGAGCAAGTCACCACATGATTAGTGATCTTAGCTTAATTAAAAACATTGTCCCTGCCCTAGGCAATGTTATGATAGCTAATGGTGAAAGAGTTCCAATTAAAGGAGTGGGTGATCTTAGGTTGTTTAGTAAAGATACCAAAGCTTTCTATATGCCTAGTTTCACTTCCAATTTGTTATCAGTTAAAAGAGCTACTAATGACTTGAATTGCAGTGTTACTTTCACTCCTAATGAGGTTTACTTTCAGGATATTGAAACTAGTAAGTTGCTTGGCAAAGGTGTGACCAAGGGAGACTTGTACTTGCTTGAAGACACCAAGCTTTCAGCCGATTTATCTTATGCTTTAAATTCTATTTCTGCTTTACCTAAAGATGTATTGTGGCATGCTAGACTAGGTCATCCCCATTCTCGTGCTTTGAACATCATGTTGCCTGATATTTCCTTTAAAAGTGATTGTGAGGCTTGTATCTTAGGAAAACATTGCAAAACAGTGTTCTCTAGATCAAGTACTATTTATGAAAATTGCTTTGACCTTATTCACTCTGATGTGTGGACTGCTCCATGCTTATCTAGAGAGCATCATAAATATTTTGTGACATTTATTGATGAAAAATCAAAATATACTTGGATCACATTATTACAATCAAAAGATAGGGTCTTAGAAGCTTTCATAAACTTTCAAAATTATGTATCTAACCATTTCAATGCCAAGATAAAAATTTTGAGATCAGATAATGGAGGAGAATACACAAGCAATGCTTTCAAACATCACTTGGCAAAGCATGGGATGATCCACCAAACCAGCTGCCCATACACTCCACAACAAAATGGTGTGGCTGAGAGGAAGAACAGGCACTTGATGGAGGTGGCCAGGAGTATGATGTTCCATACTAATGTGCCTAAACGTTTTTGGGGAGATGCAGTCTTAACAGCCTGCTACTTGATCAATAGAATTCCCACTAAGGTGCTCAAGGATCAATCTCCTTATGAGGTATTGAACAAAAACAAACCATCTATAGAACATATGCGTGTGTTTGGGTGTCTTTGTTTTGTTTTGATTCCAGGAGCACAAAGGAATAAGCTAGAGGCTACAAGTACAAGGGCAGTATTCATTGGGTACTCTCCTCACCAAAAGGGTTACAAGTGCTTTGTACCAGAAACCAAGAGGGTCTTAGTGTCAAGAGATGTGAAGTTTGTAGAATCCAGAGGCTACTATGATGAAAAGAGTTGGGATGAGCTGAAGAATCTATCTCAACCAGCCTCGGATAGGGCAAACAATCTAAGGAGAGTAATGGAGAGTCTTGGGATCAGTATACCACAAGAAAGGGCTGCACCTGTACCTGAGGAAACTCCAAGCCAGTTTACACCACCTGATGTCGCTACTGATGTTATTGAGAACCCTCACCTTGATCCTGAGGGGGACAATCAAGCTGAACAACATCAAGAAGATTCAGCCAGTCATGATCAAGCTGAGAATCAAAACCTAGTGCAAGAGGAGGATCACACATCTCAAGAGGAGACAGTGATCAATTCAAATCAACCAGAAGAAGACAGTCTAGTTCAGGCGCCACTAAGGAGGAGTACCAGGATCAGACAGCCAGCTTCTAACTGGAAAAACAACAGGGTCTACTTCAACTCTCAAGCTGTAGCACATCCCACACAAGCAGTGTGCTCTCTAGCACAATACCCTCAGGAACATGTGGTGTTTATTGGAGAATTAGATCAGGAATACATCCCAAGGTCCTATGAAGAAGCTATGGAACATAAGGAATGGAGAGAATCAGTGGGTAATGAAACCAATGCCATGATCATTAATGATACATGGTATGAAGTGGAGCTTCCAAGAGGGAAGAAAGCTGTAACCAGTAGATGGATCTTCACCATTAAGTACAATGCTGATGGGACAGTAGAGAGGCGCAAGACCAGACTGGTAGCAAGGGGATTTACTCAGACCTATGGAGAGGATTACTTAGACACCTTTGCACCAGTGGCTAAACTACACACCATAAGGATAGTACTATCTTTGGCAGTCAACCTAGAGTGGGATTTGTGGCAGATGGATGTGAAAAATGCCTTTCTGCAAGGAGAATTGGAAGATGAGGTCTACATGAGACCACCTCCTGGTCTAGAACACCTAGTGAAGCCTGGAAATGTTCTTAGACTCAAGAAGGCCTATTTATGGATTAAAACAATCCCCTAGAGCCTGGTATCACAAGCTCAGCACCACTCTCAATGGAAGAGGCTTTGTGAAGTCTGAAACTGACCATACCCTCTTTACACTCACCAGCCAACGTGGAATAGTGGTCATCCTAGTATATGTGGATGATATTATTATCACAGGGAGTGATAAAGAAGGTATACTCCTCACCAAATCCTTCCTCAGGTCATCCTTTGATATCAAGGACTTGGGAGAGTTAAAGTACTTTCTAGGGATTGAGATATGCAGATCTAAGGAAGGGCTATTCTTATCTCAAAGAAAGTACACCCTTGATCTTTTAAGTGAGGCAGGTGATCTAGGAGGAAGGGCTGCAAAGACTCCACTAGAAGATGGGTATAAAGTACTGCGTGAGGGGGAGATGGAGAATAAGCCTTATGCAGATGTGAAACACTATAGGAAGATGGTTGGGAAGCTGATATATCTCACCATTACCAGGCCAGATGTGTGTTTTGCAGTCAACCAAGTAAGCCAGCATATGCAAGCTCCCAAGGTACACCACTGGAACATGGTTGAGAGGATCCTAAGGTACCTAAGAGAGGCACCAGGACAAGGAGTATGGATGGGATGCAACAAAAGCACAGAGATAGTAGGTTATTGTGATGCTGATTGGGCTGGAGACAGAGTGGATAGAAGATCAACTACAGGCTATTGTACTTTCATTGGAGGCAATCTGGTCACTTGGAAGAGCAAGAAGCAGAAAGTGGTCTCATGTTCAAGTGCTGAAGCAGAATATAGGGCAATGAGGAAGCTTACAAGTGAGCTGATCTGGATCAGGAACCTACTCAAGGATTTGGGAATAGAGACATTATCCCCAATCACTATGCATTGTGATAATCAAGCTGCAATTCACATAGCATCCAACAATGTGTTTCATGAAAGGACTAAACACATTGAGGTGGATTGCCATAAGGTTAGACAGGCTGTTGAGCAAAGGATTATTCTACCATGCTACACAAGAAGTGAGGACCAATTGGCTGACATCTTCACCAAGGCTGCAAGTACTAAGGTTTGCGAGTTCATACACTCTAAGTTAGGACTCGTAAACCTCTCATCTCAATGATCCCCTTCATGAAGTGTTCTACTCTTTTTCCTTAGCTTGGTTTTTGTCCCATGAGGTTTTACCTAGTTAAGGTTTTAATGAGGGAATGCTTCATGACTTCCAAGCTTGACTTGTTCCACATGGTCAAGCTTGAGGGGGAGTGTTGAGATGAAGCAATAAAGGAGATGAGATCATTCAGAATCAAGTTAACTTGGATACCAAGTCTAGATAATACTATCCGACCTAACTTGGAAAGCAAGAAGAGGGAAGGGAGTATTTAAATCAGAGAGGGTTGAATATATCTGCTTTGTTTAATAAGGAAGCAAGAATCGCCCACTGAATGGAAGAGAGACGTTGGGAAGCAAAGGTCACGGGTTGGTTAAGGTTAAGTGGTCCTCCCACCCGTTTGGACCTGTCACTTTCATTCTGGTTGTCGCAGCTCTTTCTGTCCAAGGAAGACTTGTTTATTATTTCTGTGTGATCCATTATTTATTATTTGTCTAAGAGATTTGTCTCTCTTTATATATCCTTGTAACATGTTCCATTTTAATCCAAGAAAAGATGATTATCTATTCTCTCATGTCTCACTCGCCACTCTCTCTCTCTTTTCTTTAAATCAATTACAAACTCCTTAATCTTATTAACCTCTGCTCTTAATCTCTTACTAAATCTATTAATTCTCACAATAAGAAGCTTTATCCTGACTCATTAATCAGTTTAGAATCATCCTGAAGTTGAATCAATATCATAGGAGCTAGGATTAAGAAGTTATCCCATTTTGGACCCAAGTGATTCCAGTTTACCCAGTTTCTAGATATGGAAGTTTCTACATGATTGTAATCAAACATGAATGAATCCGGATATAAGAAGCTTTATCCTGACTCATTAATCAGTTTAGAATCACCCTGAAGTTGAATCAATATCATAGGAGCTAGGATTAAGAAGTTATCCCACTTTGGACCCAAATGATTCCAGTTTACCCTGTTTGTAGATATGGCAGTTTCTTCAAGTTTCTGATCAAACCTGAATGAATCCGGATATAAGAAGCTTTATCCTGACTCATTAATCAGTTTAGAATCACCCTGAAGTTGAATCAATATCATAGGAGCTAGGATTAAGAAGTTATCCCACTTTGGACCCAAATGATTCCAGTTTACCCTGTTTGTAGATATGGCAGTTTCTTCAAGTTTCTAATCAAACCTGAATGAATCCGGATATAAGAAGCTTTATCCTGACTCAATAATCAGTTTAGAATCACCCTGAAGTTGAATCAATATCATAGGAGCTAGGATTAAGAAGTTATCCCACTTTGGACCCAAATGATTCCAGTTTACCCTGTTTGTAGATATGGCAGTTTCTTCAAGTTTCTGATCAAACCTGAATGAATCCGGATATAAGAAGCTTTATCCTGACTCATTAATCAGTTAGAATCACCCTGAAGTTGAATCAATATCATAGGAGCTAGGATTAAGAAGTTATCCCACTTTGGACCCAAATGATTCCAGTTTACCCTGTTTGTAGATATGGCAGTTTCTTCAAGTTTCTGAATCAAACCTGAATGAATCCGGATATAAGAAGCTTTATCCTGACTCATTAATCAGTTTAGAATCACCCTGAAGTTGAATCAATATCATAGGAGCTAGGATTAAGAAGTTATCCCACTTTGGACCCAAATGATTCCAGTTTACCCTGTTTGTAGATATGGCAGTTTCTTCAAGTTTCTGAATCAAACCTGAATGAATCCGGATATAAGAAGCTTTATCCTGACTCAATTAATCAGTTTAGAATCACCCTGAAGTTGAATCAATATCATAGGAGCTAGGATTAAGAAGTTATCCCACTTTGGACCCAAATGATTCCAGTTTACCCTGTTTGTAGATATGACAGTTTCTTCAAGATTCTAATCAAACCTGAATGAATCCGGATATAAGAAGCTTTATCCTGACTCATTAATCAGTTTAGAATCACCCTGAAGTTGAATCAATATCATAGGAGCTAGGATTAAGAAGTTATCCCACTTTGGACCCAAATGATTCCAGTTTACCCTGTTTGTAGATATGGCAGTTTCTTCAAGTTTCTGATCAAACCTGAATGAATCCGGATATAAGAAGCTTTATCCTGACTCATTAATCAGTTTAGAATCACCCTGAAGTTGAATCAATATCATAGGAGCTAGGATTAAGAAGTTATCCCACTTTGGACCCAAATGATTCCAGTTTACCCTGTTTGTAGATATGGCAGTTTCTTCAAGTTTCTGAATCAAACCTGAATGAATCCGGATATAAGAAGCTTCTATCCTGACTCATTAATCAGTTTAGAATCACCCTGAAGTTGAATCAATATCATAGGAGCTAGGATTAAGAAGTTATCCCACTTTGGACCCAAATGATTCCAGTTTACCCTGTTTGTAGATATGGCAGTTTCTTCAAGTTTCTGATCAAACCTGAATGAATCCGGATATAAGAAGCTTTATCCTGACTCATTAATCAGTTTAGAATCACCCTGAAGTTGAATCAATATCATAGGAGCTAGGATTAAGAAGTTATCCCACTTTGGACCCAAATGATTCCAGTTTACCCTGTTTGTAGATATGGCAGTTTCTTCAAGTTTCTGATCAAACCTGAATGAATCCGGATATAAGAAGCTTTATCCTGACTCAATAATCAGTTTAGAATCACCCTGAAGTTGAATCAATATCATAGGAGCTAGGATTAAGAAGTTATCCCACTTTGGACCCAAGTGATTCCAGTTTACCCTGTTTGTAGATATGGCAGTTTCTTCAAGTTTCTGATCAAACCTGAATGAATCCGGATATAAGAAGCTTTATCCTGACTCATTAATCAGTTTAGAATCACCCTGAAGTTGAATCAATATCATAGGAGCTAGGATTAAGAAGTTATCCCACTTTGGACCCAAATGATTCCAGTTTACCCTGTTTGTAGATATGGCAGTTTCTTCAAGTTTCTGATCAAACCTGAATGAATCCGGATATAAGAAGCTTTATCCTGACTCAATAATCAGTTTAGAATCACCCTGAAGTTGAATCAATATCATAGGAGCTAGGATTAAGAAGTTATCCCACTTTGGACCCAAATGATTCCAGTTTACCCTGTTTGTAGATATGGCAGTTTCTTCAAGTTTCTGATCAAACCTGAATGAATCCGGATATAAGAAGCTTTATCCTGACTCATTAATCAGTTTAGAATCACCCTGAAGTTGAATCAATATCATAGGAGCTAGGATTAAGAAGTTATCCCACTTTGGACCCAAATGATTCCAGTTTACCCTGTTTGTAGATATGGCAGTTTCTTCAAGTTCTGAATCAAACCTGAATGAATCCGGATATAAGAAGCTTTATCCTGACTCATTAATCAGTTTAGAATCACCCTGAAGTTGAATCAATATCATAGGAGCTAGGATTAAGAAGTTATCCCACTTTGGACCCAAATGATTCCAGTTTACCCTGTTTGTAGATATGGCAGTTTCTTCAAGTTTCTGAATCAAACCTGAATGAATCCGGATATAAGAAGCTTTATCCTGACTCAATAATCAGTTTAGAATCACCCTGAAGTTGAATCAATATCATAGGAGCTAGGATTAAGAAGTTATCCCACTTTGGACCCAAATGATTCCAGTTTACCCATGTTTGTAGATATGGCAGTTTCTTCAAGATTCTGATCAAACCTGAATGAATCCGGATATAAGAAGCTTTATCCTGACTCATTAATCAGTTTAGAATCACCCTGAAGTTGAATCAATATCATAGGAGCTAGGATTAAGAAGTTATCCCACATTTGGACCCAAATGATTCCAGTTTACCCTGTTTGTAGATATGGCAGTTTCTTCAAGTTTCTGATCAAACCTGAATGAATCCGGATATAAGAAGCTTTATCCTGACTCATTAATCAGTTTAGAATCACCCTGAAGTTGAATCAATATCATAGGAGCTAGGATTAAGAAGTTATCCCACTTTGGACCCAAATGATTCCAGTTTACCCTGTTTGTAGATATGGCAGTTTCTTCAAGATTCTGATCAAACCTGAATGAATCCGGATATAAGAAGCTTTATCCTGACTCATTAATCAGTTTAGAATCACCCTGAAGTTGAATCAATATCATAGGAGCTAGGATTAAGAAGTTATCCCACTTTGGACCCAAATGATTCCAGTTTACCCTGTTTGTAGATATGGCAGTTTCTTCAAGTTTCTAATCAAACCTGAATGAATCCGGATATAAGAAGCTTTATCCTGACTCATTAATCAGTTTAGAATCACCCTGAAGTTGAATCAATATCATAGGAGCTAGGATTAAGAAGTTATCCCACTTTGGACCCAAGTGATTCCAGTTTACCCTGTTTGTAGATATGGCAGTTTCTTCAATGATTCTGTAATCAAACCTGAATGAATCCGGATATAAGAAGCTTTATCCTGACTCATTAATCAGTTTAGAATCACCCTGAAGTTGAATCAATATCATAGGAGCTAGGATTAAGAAGTTATCCCACATTGGACCCAAATGATTCCAGTTTACCCTTGTTTGTAGATATGGCAGTTTCTTCAAGTTTCCTAATCAAACCTGAATGAATCCGGATATAAGAAGCTTTATCCTGACTCATTAATCAGTTTAGAATCACCCTGAAGTTGAATCAATATCATAGGAGCTAGGATTAAGAAGTTATCCCACTTTGGACCCAAATGATTCCAGTTTACCCTGTTTGTAGATATGGCAGTTTCTTCAAGATTCTAATCAAACCTGAATGAATCCGGATATAAGAAGCTTTATCCTGACTCATTAATCAGTTTAGAATCACCCTGAAGTTGAATCAATATCATAGGAGCTAGGATTAAGAAGTTATCCCACTTTGGACCCAAATGATTCCAGTTTACCCTGTTTGTAGATATGGCAGTTTCTTCAAGTTTCTAATCAAACCTGAATGAATCCGGATATAAGAAGCTTTATCCTGACTCATTAATCAGTTTAGAATCACCCTGAAGTTGAATCAATATCATAGGAGCTAGGATTAAGAAGTTATCCCACTTTGGACCCAAATGATTCCAGTTTACCCTGTTTGTAGATATGGCAGTTTCTTCAAGTTTCTGATCAAACCTGAATGAATCCGGATATAAGAAGCTTTATCCTGACTCATTAATCAGTTTAGAATCACCCTGAAGTTGAATCAATATCATAGGAGCTAGGATTAAGAAGTTATCCCACTTTGGACCCAAATGATTCCAGTTTACCCTGTTTGTAGATATGGCAGTTTCTTCAAGATTCTAATCAAACCTGAATGAATCCGGATATAAGAAGCTTTATCCTGACTCATTAATCAGTTTAGAATCACCCTGAAGTTGAATCAATATCATAGGAGCTAGGATTAAGAAGTTATCCCACTTTGGACCCAAATGATTCCAGTTTACCTTGTTTGTAGATATGGCAGTTTCTTCAAGTGTCCAATCAAACTTGAATGAATCCGGATATAAGGAGCTTTATCCTGACTCAATAATCAGTTTAGAATCACCCTGAAGTTTAATCAATATCATAGGAGCTAGGATTAAGAAGTTATCACATTTTGGACCCAAGTGATTCCAGTTTACCCAGTTTTTAGATATGGAAGTTTCTACATGATTGTAATCAAACCTGAATGAATCCGGATATAAGAAGCTTTATCCTGACTCATTAATCAGTTTAGAATCACCCTGAAGTTGAATCAATATCATAGGAGCTAAGATTAAGAAGTTATCCCACATTGGACCCAAAGGATTCCTGTTTACCTTGTTTGTAGATATGGCAGTTTCTTCAAGTTTCCAATCAAACCTGCATGAATCCGGATATAAGAAGCTTTATCCTGACTCATTAATCAGTTTAGAATCACCCTGAAGTTGAATCAATATCATAGGAGCTAGGATTAAGAAGTTATCCCACTTTGGACCCAAATGATTCCAGTTTACCCTGTTTGTAGATATGGCAGTTTCTTCAAGTTTCCAATCAAACCTGAATGAATCCGGATATAAGAAGCTTTATCCTGACTCATTAATCAGTTTAGAATCACCCTGAAGTTGAATCAATATCATAGGAGCTAGGATTAAGAAGTTATCCGCTTTTGAACCCAAGTGATTCCAGTTTACCCAGTTTGTAGATATGGAAGTTTCTACATGATTGTAATCAAACCTGAATGAATCCGGATATAATAAGCTTTATCCTGACTCATTAATCAGTTTACAATCACCCTGAAGTTGAATCAATATCATAGGAGCTAGGATTAAGAAGTTATCCCACATTTGGACCCAAATGATTCCAGTTTACCTTGTTTGTAGATATGGCAGTTTCTTCAAGTTTCCAATCAAACCTGAATGAATCCGGATATAAGAAGCTTTATCCTGACTCATTAATCAGTTTAGAATCACCCTGAAGTTGAATCAATATCATAGGAGCTAGGATTAAGAAGTTATCCCACTTTGGACCCAAATGATTCCAGTTTACCCTGTTTGTAGATATGGCAGTTTCTTCAAGATTCTAAATCAAACCTGAATGAATCCGGATATAAGAAGCTTTATCCTGACTCATTAATCAGTTTAGAATCACCCTGAAGTTGAATCAATATCATAGGAGCTAGGATTAAGAAGGTTATCCCACTTTGGACCCAAATGATTCCAGTTTACCTTGTTTGTAGATATGGCAGTTTCTTCAAGTTTCCAATCAAACCTGAATGAATCCGGATATAAGAAGCTTTATCCTGACTCATTAATCAGTTTAGAATCACCCTGAAGTTGAATCAATATCATAGGAGCTAGGATTAAGAAGTTATCCCACTTTGGACCCAAGTGATTCCAGTTTACCCTGTTTGTAGATATGGAAGTTTCTTACATGATTGTAATCAAACCTGAATGAATCCGGATATAAGAAGCTTTATCCTGACTCATTAATCAGTTTAGAATCACCCTGAAGTTGAATCAATATCATAGGAGCTAGGATTAAGAAGTTATCCCACATTTGGACCCAAATGATTCCAGTTTACCTTGTTTGTAGATATGGCAGTTTCTTCAAGTTTCCAATCAAACCTGCATGAATCCGGATATAAGGAGCTTTATCCTGACTCAATAATCAGTTTAGAATCACCCTGAAGTTTAATCAATATCAAAGGAGCTAGGATTAAAAGTTATCCCACTTTGGACCCAAATGATTCCAGTTTACCTTGTTTGTAGATATGGCAGTTTCTTCAAGTTTCCAATCAAACCTGAATGAATCCGGATATAAGAAGCTTTATCCTGACTCATTAATCAGTTTAGAATCACCCTGAAGTTGAATCAATATCATAGGAGCTAGGATTAAGAAGTTATCCCATTTTGGACCCAAGTGATTCCAGTTTACCCAGTTTCTAGATATGGAAGTTTCTACATGATTGTAATCAAACCTGAATGAATCCGGATATAAGAAGCTTTATCCTGACTCATTAATCAGTTTAGAATCACCCTGAAGTTGAATCAATATCATAGGAGCTAGGATTAAGAAGTTATCCCACATTGGACCCAAAGGATTCCTGTTTACCTTGTTTGTAGATATGGCAGTTTCTTCAAGTTTCCAATCAAACCTGCATGAATCCGGATATAAGAAGCTTTATCCTGACTCATTAATCAGTTTAGAATCACCCTGAAGTTGAATCAATATCATAGGAGCTAGGATTAAGAAGTTATCCCACTTTGGACCCAAATGATTCCAGTTTACCCTGTTTGTAGATATGGCAGTTTCTTCAAGATCTAAATCAAACCTGAATGAATCCGGATATAAGAAGCTTTATCCTGACTCATTAATAAGTTTAGAATCACCCTGAAGTTGAATCAATATCAAAGGAGCTAGGATTAAGAGGTTATCCCACTTTGGACCCAAATGATTCCAGTTTACCTTGTTTGTAGATATGGCAGTTTCTTCAAGTTTCCAATCAAACCTGAATGAATCCGGATATAAGAAGCTTTATCCTGACTCATTAATCATGTTTAGAATCACCCTGAAGTTGAATCAATATCATAGGAGCTAGGATTAAGAAGTTATCCCACTTTGGACCCAAATGATTCTAGTTTACCTTGTTTGTAGATATGGCAGTTTCTTCAAGTTTCCAATCAAACCTGAATGAATCCGGATATAAGAAGCTTTATCCTGACTCATTAATCAGTTTAGAATCACCCTGAAGTTGAATCAATATCATAGGAGCTAGGATTAAGAAGTTATCCCTCTTTGGACCCAAATGATTCCAGTTTACCCTGTTTGTAGATATGGAAGTTTCTTCAAGATTTAAATCAAACCTGAATGAATCCGGATATAAGAAGCTTTATCCTGACTCATTAATCAGTTTAGAATCACCCTGAAGTTGAATCAATATCATAGGAGCTAGGATTAAGAAGTTATCCCACTTTGGACCCAAATGATTCCAGTTTACCTTGTTTGTAGATATGGCAGTTTCTTCAAGTGTCCAATCAAACTTGAATGAATCCGGATATAAGGAGCTTTATCCTGACTCAATAATCAGTTTAGAATCACCCTGAAGTTTAATCAATATCATAGGAGCTAGGATTAAGAAGTTATCACATTTTGGACACAAGTGATTCCAGTTTACCCAGTTTTTAGATATGGAAGTTTCTACATGATTGTAATCAAACCTGAATGAATCCGGATATAAGAAGCTTTATCCTGACTCATTAATCAGTTTAGAATCACCCTGAAGTTGAATCAATATCATAGGAGCTAAGATTAAGAAGTTATCCCACATTTGGACCCAAAGGATTCCTGTTTACCTTGTTTGTAGATATGGCAGTTTCTTCAAGTTTCCAATCAAACCTGCATGAATCCGGATATAAGAAGCTTTATCCTGACTCATTAATCAGTTTAGAATCACCCTGAAGTTGAATCAATATCATAGGAGCTAGGATTAAGAAGTTATCCCACTTTGGACCCAAATGATTCCAGTTTACCCTGTTTGTAGATATGGCAGTTTCTTCAAGTTTCCAATCAAACCTGAATGAATCCGGATATAAGAAGCTTTATCCTGACTCATTAATCAGTTTAGAATCACCCTGAAGTTGAATCAATATCATAGGAGCTAGGATTAAGAAGTTATCGCTTTTTGAACCCAAGTGATTCCAGTTTACCCAGTTTGTAGATATGGAAGTTTCTACATGATTGTAATCAAACCTGAATGAATCCGGATATAATAAGCTTTATCCTGACTCATTAATCAGTTTACAATCACCCTGAAGTTGAATCAATATCATAGGAGCTAGGATTAAGAGGTTATCCCACTTTGGACCCAAATGATTCCAGTTTACCTTGTTTGTAGATATGGCAGTTTCTTCAAGTTTCCAATCAAACCTGAATGAATCCGGATATAAGAAGCTTTATCCTGACTCATTAATCAGTTTAGAATCACCCTGAAGTTGAATCAATATCATAGGAGCTAGGATTAAGAAGTTATCCCACTTTGGACCCAAATGATTCCAGTTTACCTTGTTTGTAGATATGGCAGTTTCTTCAAGTGTCCAATCAAACCTGAATGAATCCGGATATAAGGAGCTTTATCCTGACTCAATAATCAGTTTAGAATCACCCTGAAGTTGAATCAATATCATAGGAGCTAGGATTAAGAAGTTATCCCATTTTGGACCCAAGTGATTCCAGTTTACCCAGTTTCTAGATATGGAAGTTTCTACATGATTGTAATCAAACATGAATGAATCCGGATATAAGAAGCTTTATCCTGACTCATTAATCAGTTTAGAATCACCCTGAAGTTGAATCAATATCATAGGAGCTAGGATTAAGAAGTTATCCCACTTTGGACCCAAATGATTCCAGTTTACCTTGTTTGTAGATATGGCAGTTTCTTCAAGTTTCCAATCAAACCTGAATGAATCCGGATATAAGGAGCTTTATCCTGACTCAATAATCAGTTTAGAATCACCCTGAAGTTTAATCAATATCAAAGGAGCTAGGATTAAAAAGTTATCCCACTTTGGACCCAAATGATTCCAGTTTACCTTGTTTGTAGATATGGCAGTTTCTTCAAGTTTCCAATCAAACCTGAATGAATCCGGATATAAGGAGCTTTATCCTGACTCAATAATCAGTTTAGAATCACCCTGAAGTTGAATCAATATCAAAGGAGCTAGGATTAAGAAGTTATCCCAGTTTGGACCCAAATGATTCCAGTTTACCTGGTTTGTAGATATGGCAGTTTCTTCAAGTTTCCAATCAAACCTGATTGAATCCGGATATAAGAAGTTTTATCCTGACTCATTAATCAGTTTAGAATCACCCTGAAGTTGAATCAATATCATAGGAGCTAGGATTAAGAAGTTATCCCACTTTGGACCCAAATGATTCCAGTTTACCCTGTTTGTAGATATGGCAGTTTCTTCAAGATCTAAATCAAACCTGAATGAATCCGGATATAAGAAGCTTTATCGTGACTCATTAATCAGTTTAGAATTACCCTGAAGTAGAATCAATATCAAAGGAGCTAGGATTAAGAGGCTATCCCACTTTGGACCCAAATGATTCCAGTTTGCCTTGTTTGTAGATATGGAAGTTTCTACATGATTGTAATCAAACCTGAATGAATCCGGATATAATAAGCTTTATCCTGACTCATTAATCAGTTTACAATCACCCTGAAGTTGAATCAATATCATAGGAGCTAGGATTAAGAGGTTATCCCACTTTGGACCCAAATGATTCCAGTTTACCTTGTTTGTAGATATGGCAGTTTCTTCAAGTTTCCAATCAAACCTGAATGAATCCGGATATAAGAAGCTTTATCCTGACTCATTAATCAGTTTAGAATCACCCTGAAGTTGAATCAATATCATAGGAGCTAGGATTAAGAAGTTATCCCACTTTGGACCCAAATGATTCCAGTTTACCTTGTTTGTAGATATGGCAGTTTCTTCAAGTGTCCAATCAAACCTGAATGAATCCGGATATAAGGAGCTTTATCCTGACTCAATAATCAGTTTAGAATCACCCTGAAGTTTAATCAATATCATAGGAGCTAGGATTAAGAAGTTATCCCATTTTGGACCCAAGTGATTCCAGTTTACCCAGTTTCTAGATATGGAAGTTTCTACATGATTGTAATCAAACATGAATGAATCCGGATATAAGAAGCTTTATCCTGACTCATTAATCAGTTTAGAATCACCCTGAAGTTGAATCAATATCATAGGAGCTAAGATTAAGAAGTTATCCCACATTGGACCCAAAGGATTCCTGTTTACCTTGTTTGTAGATATGGCAGTTTCTTCAAGTTTCCAATCAAACCTGCATGAATCCGGATATAAGAAGCTTTATCCTGACTCATTAATCAGTTTAGAATCACCCTGAAGTTGAATCAATATCATAGGAGCTAGGATTAAGAAGTTATCCCACTTTGGACCCAAATGATTCCAGTTTACCCTGTTTGTAGATATGGCAGTTTCTTCAAGATCTAAATCAAACCTGAATGAATCCGGATATAAGAAGCTTTATCCTGACTCATTAATAAGTTTAGAATCACCCTGAAGTTGAATCAATATCAAAGGAGCTAGGATTAAGAGGTTATCCCACTTTGGACCCAAATGATTCCAGTTTACCTTGTTTGTAGATATGGCAGTTTCTTCAAGTTTCCAATCAAACCTGAATGAATCCGGATATAAGAAGCTTTATCCTGACTCATTAATCTGTTTAGAATCACCCTGAAGTTGAATCAATATCATAGGAGCTAGGATTAAGAAGTTATCCCACTTTGGACCCAAATGATTCTAGTTTACCTTGTTTGTAGATATGGCAGTTTCTTCAAGTTTCCAATCAAACCTGAATGAATCCGGATATAAGAAGCTTTATCCTGACTCATTAATCAGTTTAAATCACCCTGAAGTTGAATCAATATCATAGGAGCTAGGATTAAGAAGTTATCCCTCTTTGGACCCAAATGATTCCAGTTTACCCTGTTTGTAGATATGGAAGTTTCTTCAAGATTTAAATCAAACCTGAATGAATCCGGATATAAGAAGCTTTATCCTGACTCATTAATCAGTTTAGAATCACCCTGAAGTTGAATCAATATCATAGGAGCTAGGATTAAGAAGTTATCCCACTTTGGACCCAAATGATTCTAGTTTACCTTGTTTGTAGATATGGCAGTTTCTTCAAGTGTCCAATCAAACTTGAATGAATCCGGATATAAGGAGCTTTATCCTGACTCAATAATCAGTTTAGAATCACCCTGAAGTTTAATCAATATCATAGGAGCTAGGATTAAGAAGTTATCACATTTTGGACCCAAGTGATTCCAGTTTACCCAGTTTCTAGATATGGAAGTTTCTACATGATTGTAATCAAACCTGAATGAATCCGGATATAAGAAGCTTTATCCTGACTCATTAATCAGTTTAGAATCACCCTGAAGTTGAATCAATATCATAGGAGCTAAGATTAAGAAGTTATCCCACATTGGACCCAAAGGATTCCTGTTTACCTTGTTTGTAGATATGGCAGTTTCTTCAAGTTTC
>JABCMI010000307.1:0-48446 GCA_026261945.1 Hirschfeldia incana
TTGGGTCCAAAGTGGGATAAATTCTTAATCCTAGCTCCTATGATATTGATTCAACTTCAGGGTGATTCTAAACTGATTATTGAGTCAGGATAAAGCCCTTATATCCGGATTCATTCAGTTTGATTGAAAACTTGAAGAAACTGCCATACTCAACAAACAGGGTAAATGGAATCATTTGGGTCCAAAGTGGGATAACTTCTTAATCCTAGCTCCTATGATATTGATTCAAACTTCAGGGTGATTCTAAACTGATTAATGAGTCAGGAAAGCTTCTTATATCCGGATTCATTCAGGTTTGATTAGAATCTTGAAGAAACTGCCATATCTACAAACAGGGGTAAACTGAATCACTTGGGTCCAAAGTGGGATAACTTCTTAATCCTAGCTCCTATGATATTGATTCAACTTCAGGGTGATTCTAAACTGATTAATGAGTCAGGATAAGCTTCTTATATCCGGATTCATTCAGGTTTGATAAAGAATCTTGAAGAAACTGCCATATCTACAAACAGGGTAAACTGGAATCATTGGGTCCAAAGTGGATAACTTCTTAATCCTAGCTCCTATGATATTGATTCAACTTCAGGGTGATTCTAAACTGATTAATGAGTCAGGATAAAGCTTCTTATATCCGGATTCATTCAGGTTTGATCAGAATCTTGAAGAAACTGCCATATCTACAAACAGGTAAACTGGAATCATTTGGGTCCAAAGTGGGATAACTTCTTAATCCTAGCTCCTATGATATTGATTCAACTTCAGGGTGATTCTAAACTGATTAATGAGTCAGGATAAAGCTCTTATATCCGGATTCATTCAGGTTTGATTGAAACTTGAAGAAACTGCCATATCTACAAACAAGGTAAACTGGAATCATTTGGGTCCAAAGTGGGATAACTTCTTAATCCTAGCTCCTATGATATTGATTCAACTTCAGGGTGATTCTAAACTGATTAATGAGTCAGGATAAAGCTTCTTATATCCGGATTCATTCAGGTTGATCAGAAACTTGAAGAAACTGCCATATCTACAAACAGGTAAACTGGAATCATTTGGGTCCAAAGTGGGATAACTTCTTAATCCTAGCTCCTATGATATTGATTCAACTTCAGGGTGATTCTAAACTGATTAATGAGTCAGGATAAAGCTTCTTATATCCGGATTCATTCAGGTTTGATTGAAACTTGAAGAAACTGCCATATCTACAAACAGGGTAAACTGGAATCATTGGGTCCAAAGTGGATAACTTCTTAATCCTAGCTCCTATGATATTGATTCAACTTCAGGGTGATTCTAACTGATTAATGAGTCAGGATAAAGCTCTTTATATCCGGATTCATTCAGGTTTGATCAGAACTTGAAGAAACTGCCATATCTACAAACAGGGTAAACTGGAATCATTTGGGTCCAAAGTGGGATAACTTCTTAATCCTAGCTCCTATGATATTGATTCAACTTCAGGGTGATTCTAAACTGATTAATGAGTCAGGATAAAGCTTCTTATATCCGGATTCATTCAGGTTTGATCAGAAACTTGAAGAAACTGCCATATCTACAAACAGGGTAAACTGGAATCATTTTGGGTCCAAAGTGGGATAACTTCTTAATCCTAGCTCCTATGATATTGATTCAACTTCAGGGTGATTCTAAACTGATTAATGAGTCAGGATAAAGCTTCTTATATCCGGATTCATTCAGGTTTGATTAAAACTTGAAGAAACTGCCATATCTACAAAACAGGGTAAACTGGAATCATTTGGGTCCAAAGTGGGATAACTTCTTAATCCTAGCTCCTATGATATTGATTCAACTTCAGGGTGATTCTAAACTGATAATGAGTCAGGATAAAGCTTCTTATATCCGGATTCATTCAGGTTTGATTGGAAACTTGAAGAAACTGCCATATCTACAAACAGGGTAAACTGGAATCATTTGGGTCCAAAGTGGGATAACTTCTTAATCCTAGCTCCTATGATATTGATTCAACTTCAGGGTGATTCTAAACTGATTAATGAGTCAGGATAAAGCTTCTTATATCCGGATTCATTCAGGTTTGATTAGAAACTTGAAGAAACTGCCATATCTACAAACAGGGTAAACTGAATCATTTGGGTCCAAAGTGGGATAACTTCTTAATCCTAGCTCCTATGATATTGATTCAACTTCAGGTGATTCTAAACTGATTAATGAGTCAGGATAAAGCTTCTGATATCCGGATTCATTCAGGTTTGATTGAAACTTGAAGAAACTGCCATATCTACAAACAGGGTAAACTGGAATCATTTGGGTCCAAAGTGGGATAACTTCTTAATCCTAGCTCCTATGATATTGATTCAACTTCAGGGTGATTCTAAACTGATTAATGAGTCAGGATAAAGCTTCTTATATCCGGATTCATTCAGGTTTGATTAGAAACTTGAAGAAACTGCCATATCTACAAACAGGGTAAACTGGAATCATTTGGGTCCAAAGTGGGATAACTTCTTAATCCTAGCTCCTATGATATTGATTCAACTTCAGGGTGATTCTAAACTGATTAATGAGTCAGGATAAAGCTTCTTATATCCGGATTCATTCAGGTTTGATCAGAAACTTGAAGAAACTGCCATATCTACAAACAGGGTAAACTGGAATCATTTGGGTCCAAAGTGGATAACTTCTTAATCCTAGCTCCTATGATATTGATTCAACTTCAGGGTGATTCTAAACTGATTAATGAGTCAGGATAAAGCTTCTTATATCCGGATTCATTCAGGTTTGATAAGAACTTGAAGAAACTGCCATATCTACAAACAGGTAAACTGGAATCATTTGGGTCCAAAGTGTGGATAACTTCTTAATCCTAGCTCCTATGATATTGATTCAACTTCAGGGTGATTCTAAACTGATTAATGAGTCAGGATAAAGCTTCTTATATCCGGATTCATTCAGGTTTGATTCAGAAACTTGAAGAAACTGCCATATCTACAAACAGGGTAAACTGGAATCATTTGGGTCCAAAGTGGGATAACTTCTTAATCCTAGCTCCTATGATATTGATTCAACTTCAGGGTGATTCTAAACTGATTAATGAGTCAGGATAAAGCTTCTTATATCCGGATTCATTCAGGTTTGATTGGAAACTTGAAGAAACTGCCATATCTACAAACAGGTAAACTGGAATCATTTGGGTCCAAAGTGGGATAACTTCTTAATCCTAGCTCCTATGATATTGATTCAACTTCAGGTGATTCTAAACTGATTAATGAGTCAGGATAAAGCTTCTTATATCCGGATTCATTCAGGTTTGATTAGAAACTTGAAGAAACTGCCATATCTACAAACAGGGTAAACTGGAATCATTTGGGTCCAAAGTGGGATAACTTCTTAATCCTAGCTCCTATGATATTGATTCAACTTCAGGGTGATTCTAAACTGATTAATGAGTCAGGATAAAGCTTCTTATATCCGGATTCATTCAGGTTGATTAGAAACTTGAAGAAACTGCCATATCTACAAACAGGGTAAACTGGAATCATTTGGGTCCAAAGTGGGATAACTTCTTAATCCTAGCTCCTATGATATTGATTCAACTTCAGGGTGATTCTAAACTGATTAATGAGTCAGGATAAAGCTTCTTATATCCGGATTCATTCAGGTTTGATCAGAAACTTGAAGAAACTGCCATATCTACAAACAGGGTAAACTGGAATCATTTGGGTCCAAAGTGGGATAACTTCTTAATCCTAGCTCCTATGATATTGATTCAACTTCAGGGTGATTCTAAACTGATTATTGAGTCAGGATAAAGCTTCTTATATCCGGATTCATTCAGGTTTGATTAGAAATTGAAGAAACTGCCATATCTACAAACAGGGTAAATGGAATCATTTGGGTCCAAAGTGGATAACTTCTTAATCCTAGCTCCTATGATATTGATTCAACTTCAGGGTGATTCTAAACTGATTAATGAGTCAGGATAAAGCTTCTTATATCCGGATTCATTCAGGTTTGATTTAAATCTTGAAGAAACTGCCATATCTACAAACAGGGTAAACTGGAATCATTTGTGTCCAAAGTGGGATAATTTCTTAATCCTAGCTGCTATGATATTGATTCAACTTCAGGGTGATTCTAAACTTATTAATGAGTCAGGATAATGTTTCTTATATCCGGATTCATTCAGGTTTGATTGGAAACATGAAGAAACCTTCAATATCTACAAACAAGGTAAACTGGAATCATTTGGGTCCAAAGTGGGATAACTTCTTAATCCTAGCTCCTATGATATTGATTCAACTTCAGGGTGATTCTAAACTGATTATTGAGTCAGGATACAGCTCCTTATATCCGGATTCATTCAGGTTTGATTGGAAACTTGAAGAAACTGCCATATCTACAATCAAGGTAAACTGAAATCATTTGGATCCAAAGTGGGATAACTTCTTAATCCTAGCTCCTCTGATATTGATTCAACTTAAGGATGATTCTCAATTGATTAATTAGTCGGGATAAAGCTTCTTATATCCGGATTCATTCAGTTTTGATTGGAATCTTGAAGAAACTGCCATATCTACAAACAGGGTAAACTGGAATCAATAGGGTCCAAAGTGGGATAACTTCTTAATCCTAACTCCTATGATATTGATTCAACTTCAAGGTGATTCTAAACTGATTAATGAGTCAGGATTAAGCTTCTTATATCCGGATTCATTCAGGTTTGATTAGAAACTTGATGAAACTGCCATATCTACAAACAGGGTAAACTAGAATCACTTGGGTCCAAAGTGGGATAACTTCTTAATCCTAGCTCCTTTGATATTGATTCAACTTCAGGGTGATTCTAAACTGATTATTGAGTCAGGATAAAGCTCCTTATATCCGGATTCATTCAGGTTTGATTGAAAACTTGAAGAAACTGCCATATCAACAAACAAGGTAAACTGGAATCATTTGGATCCAAAGTGGGATAACTTCTTAATCCTAGCTCCTCTGATATTGATTCAACTTAAGGATGATTCTAAACTGATTAATGAGTCAGGATAAAGCTTCTTATATCCTGATTCATTCAGGTTTGATTAGAATCTTGAAAAAACTGCCATATCTACAAACAGGGTAAACTGGAATCACTAGGGTCCAAAGTGGGATAACTTCTTAATCCTAGCTCCTATGATATTAATTCAACTTCAGGGTGATTCTAAACTGATTAATGTGTCAGGATTAAGCTTCTTATATCCGGATTCTTTCAGGTTTATAAGAATCTTGAAGAAACTGCCATATCTACAAACAGGGTAAACTTGAATCACTAAGGTCCAAAGTGGGATAACTTCTTAATCCTAGCTCCTATGATATTGATTCAACTTCAGGGTGGTTCTAAACTGATTAATAAGTCAGGATAAAGCTTCTTATATCCGGATTCATTCAGGTTTGATTTAAATCTTGAAGAAACTGCCATATCTACAAACAGTATAAACTGGAATCATTTGGGTCCAAAGTGGGATAACTTCTTAATCCTAGCTCCTATGATATTGATTCAAATTCAGGGTGATTCTAAACTGATTATTGAGTCAGGATAAAGCTCTTTATATCCGGATTCATTCAGGTTTGATTGGAAACTTGAAGAAACTGTCATATCAACAAACAAGGTAAACTGGAATCATTTGGATCCAAAGTGGGATAACTTCTTAATCCTAACTCCTCTGATATTGATTCAACTTAAGGATGATTCTAAACTGATTAATGAGTCAGGATAAAGCTTCTTATATCCTGATTCATTCAGGTTTGATTAGAATCTTGAAAAAACTGCCATATCTACAAACAGGGTAAACTGGAATCACTAGGGTCCAAAGTGGGATAACTTCTTAATCCTAGCTCCTATGATATTAATTCAACTTCAGGGTGATTCTAAACTGATTAATGTGTCAGGATTAAGCTTCTTATATCCGGATTCTATCAGGTTTATAAGAATCTTGAAGAAACTGCCATATCTACAAACAGGGTAAACTGGAATCACTAAGATCCAAAGTGGGATAACTTCTTAATCCTAGCTCCTATGATATTAATTCAACTTCAGGGTGGTTCTAAACTGATTAATAAGTCAGGATAAAGCTTCTTATATCCGGATTCATTCAGGTTTGATTTAAATCTTGAAGAAACTGCCATATCTATAAACAGGGTAAACTGGAATCATTTGGGTCCAAAGTGGGATAACTTCTTAATCCTAGCTCCTATGATATTGATTCAACTTCAGGGTGATTCTAAACTGATTAATGAGTCAGGATAATGCTTCTAATATCCGGATTCATTCATGTTTGATTGGAAACTTGAAGAAACTGCTATATCTACAAACAAGGTAAACTAGACTCATTTGGGTCCAAAGTGGGATAACTTCTTAATCCTAGCTCCTGTGATATTGATTCAACTTCAGGGTGATTCTAAGCTGATTATTGAGTCAGGATAAAGCTCCTTATATCCGGATTCATTCAGGTTTGATTGGATCTTGAAGAAACTGTCATATCTACAAACAAGGTAAACTGGAATCATTTGGGTCCAAAGTGGGATAACTTCTTAATCCTAGCTCCTCTGATATTGATTCAACTTAAGGATGATTCTAAACTGATTAATGAGTCAGGATAAAGCGTCTTATATCCTGATTCATTCAGGTTTGATTAGAATCTTGAAGAAACTGCCATATCTACAAATAGGGTAAACTGGAATCATTTGCGTCCAAAGTGGGATAACTTCTTAATCCTAGCTCCTATGATATTGATTCAACTTCAGGGTTATTCTAAACTGATTAATGAGTCAGGATAATGCTTCTAATATCCGGATTCATTCATGTTTGATTGGAAACTTGAAGAAACTGCTATATCTACAAACAAGGTAAACTAGACTCATTTGGGTCCAAAGTGGGATAACTTCTTAATCCTAGCTCCTGTGATATTGATTCAACTTCAGGGTGATTCTAAACTGATTATTGAGTCAGGATAAAGCTCCTTATATCCGGATTCATTCAGGTTTGATTGGATCTTGAAGAAACTGCCATATCTACAAACAAGGTAAACTGGAATCATTTGGGTCCAAAGTGGGATAACTTCTTAATCCTAGCTCCTCTGATATTGATTCAACTTAAGGATGATTCTAAACTGATTAATGAGTCAGGATAAAGCGTCTTATATCCTGATTCATTCAGGTTTGATTAGAATCTTGAAGAAACTGCCATATCTACAAATAGGGTAAACTGGAATCATTTGGATCCAAAGTGGGATAACTTCTTAATCCTAGCTCCTCTGATATTGATTCAACTTAAGGATGATTCTAAACTGATTAATGAGTCAGGATAAAGCTCCTTATATACGGATTCATTCAGGTTTGATTGGAAACTTGAAGAAACTGCCATATCTACAAACAAGGTAAACTGGAATCATTTGGATCCAAAGTGGGATAACTTCTTAATCCTAGCTCCTATGATACTAATTCAGATTCAGGGTGATTCTAAACTGATTAATGAGTCAGGATAATGCTTCGTATATCCGGATTCATTCAGGTTTGATTGGAAACTTGAAGAAACTGCCATATCTACAAACAAGGTAAACTGGAATCATTTGAGTCCAAAGTGGGATAACTTCTTAATCCTAGCTCCTATGATATTGATTCAACTTCAGGGTGATTCTAAACTGATTAATGAGTCAGGATAAAGCTTCTTATATCTGGATTCATTCATGTTTGATTACAATCATGTAGAAACTTCCATATCTACAAATTGGGTAAACTAGAATCACTTGGGTCCAAAATGGGATAACTTCTTAATCCTAGCTCCTATGATATTAATTCAACTTCAGGGTGATTCTAAACTGATTAATGTGTCAGGATTAAGCTTCTTATATCCGGATTCTTTCAGGTTTATAAGAATCTTGAAGAAACTGCCATATCTACAAACAGGGTAAACTTGAATCACTAAGGTCCAAAGTGGGATAACTTCTTAATCCTAGCTCCTATGATATTGATTCAACTTCAGGGTGGTTCTAAACTGATTAATAAGTCAGGATAAAGCTTCTTATATCCGGATTCATTCAGGTTTGATTTAAATCTTGAAGAAACTGCCATATCTACAAACAGTATAAACTGGAATCATTTGGGTCCAAAGTGGGATAACTTCTTAATCCTAGCTCCTATGATATTGATTCAAATTCAGGGTGATTCTAAACTGATTATTGAGTCAGGATAAAGCTCTTTATATCCGGATTCATTCAGGTTTGATTGGAAACTTGAAGAAACTGTCATATCAACAAACAAGGTAAACTGGAATCATTTGGATCCAAAGTGGGATAACTTCTTAATCCTAACTCCTCTGATATTGATTCAACTTAAGGATGATTCTAAACTGATTAATGAGTCAGGATAAAGCTTCTTATATCCTGATTCATTCAGGTTTGATTAGAATCTTGAAAAAAACTGCCATATCTACAAACAGGGTAAACTGGAATCACTAGGGTCCAAAGTGGGATAACTTCTTAATCCTAGCTCCTATGATATTAATTGAACTTCAGGGTGATTCTAAACTGATTAATGTGTCAGGATTAAGCTTCTTATATCCGGATTCTATCAGGTTTATAAGAATCTTGAAGAAACTGCCATATCTACAAACAGGGTAAACTGGAATCACTAAGATCCAAAGTGGGATAACTTCTTAATCCTAGCTCCTATGATATTAATTCAACTTCAGGGTGGTTCTAAACTGATTAATAAGTCAGGATAAAGCTTCTTATATCCGGATTCATTCAGGTTTGATTTAAATCTTGAAGAAACTGCCATATCTATAAACAGGGTAAACTGGAATCATTTGGGTCCAAAGTGGGATAACTTCTTAATCCTAGCTCCTATGATATTGATTCAACTTCAGGGTGATTCTAAACTGATTAATGAGTCAGGATAATGCTTCTTATATCCGGATTCATTCAGGTTTGATTGGAAACTTGAAGAAACTGTCATATCTACAAACAAGGTAAACTGGAATCATTTGGGTCCAAAGTGGGATAACTTCTTAATCCTAGCTCCTATGATATCGATTCAATTTCAGGGTTATTCTAAACTGATTAATGAGTCAGGATAATGCTTCTAATATCCGGATTCATTCATGTTTGATTGGAAACTTGAAGAAACTGCTATATCTACAAACAAGGTAAACTAGACTCATTTGGGTCCAAAGTGGGATAACTTCTTAATCCTAGCTCCTGTGATATTGATTCAACTTCAGGGTGATTCTAAACTGATTATTGAGTCAGGATAAAGCTCCTTATATCCGGATTCATTCAGGTTTGATTGGATCTTGAAGAAACTGTCATATCTACAAACAAGGTAAACTGGAATCATTTGGGTCCAAAGTGGGATAACTTCTTAATCCTAGCTCCTCTGATATTGATTCAACTTAAGGATGATTCTAAACTGATTAATGAGTCAGGATAAAGCGTCTTATATCCTGATTCATTCAGGTTTGATTAGAATCTTGAAGAAACTGCCATATCTACAAATATGGTAAACTGGAATCATTTGCGTCCAAAGTGGGATAACTTCTTAATCCTAGCTCCTATGATATTGATTCAACTTCAGGGTTATTCTATACTGATTAATGAGTCAGGATAATGCTTCTAATATCCGGATTCATTCATGTTTGATTGGAAACTTGAAGAAACTGCTATATCTACAAACAAGGTAAACTAGACTCATTTGGGTCCAAAGTGGGATAACTTCTTAATCCTAGCTCCTGTGATATTGATTCAACTTCAGGGTGATTCTAAACTGATTATTGAGTCAGGATAAAGCTCCTTATATCCAGATTCATTCAGGTTTGATTGGATCTTGAAGAAACTGCCATATCTACAAACAAGGTAAACTGGAATCATTTGGGTCCAAAGTGGGATAACTTCTTAATCCTAGCTCCTCTGATATTGATTCAACTTAAGGATGATTCTAAACTGATTAATGAGTCAGGATAAAGCGTCTTATATCCTGATTCATTCAGGTTTGATTAGAATCTTGAAGAAACTGCCATATCTACAAATAGGGTAAACTGGAATCATTTGGATCCAAAGTGGGATAACTTCTTAATCCTAGCTCCTCTGATATTGATTCAACTTAAGGATGATTCTAAACTGATTAATGAGTCAGGATAAAGCTCCTTATATCCGGATTCATTCAGGTTTGATTGGAAACTTGAAGAAACTGCCATATCTACAAACAAGGTAAACTGGAATCATTTGGATCCAAAGTGGGATAACTTCTTAATCCTAGCTCCTATGATACTAATTCAGATTCAGGGTGATTCTAAACTGATTAATGAGTCAGGATAATGCTTCGTATATCCGGATTCATTCAGGTTTGATTGGAAACTTGAAGAAACTGCCATATCTACAAACAAGGTAAACTGGAATCATTTGAGTCCAAAGTGGGATAACTTCTTAATCCTAGCTCCTATGATATTGATTCAACTTCAGGGTGATTCTAAACTGATTAATGAGTCAGGATAAAGCTTCTTATATCTGGATTCATTCATGTTTGATTACAATCATGTAGAAACTTCCATATCTACAAATTGGGTAAACTGGAATCACTTGGGTCCAAAATGGGATAACTTCTTAATCCTAGCTCCTATGATATTGATTCAACTTCAGGGTGATTCTAAACTGATTAATGAGTCAGGATAAAGCTTCTTATATCCGGATTCATTCAGGTTTGATTGGAAACTTGAAGAAACTGCCATATCTACAAACAAGGTAAACTGGAATCATTTGGGTCCAAAGTGGGATAACCTCTTAATCCTAGCTCCTTTGATATTGATTCAACTTAAGGATGATTCTAAACTGATTAATGAGTCAGGATAAAGCTTCTTATATCCTGATTCATTCAGGTTTGATTTGAATCTTGAAGAAACTGCCATATCTACAAACAGGGTAAAATAGAATTATTTGGGTCCAAAATGGGATAACTTCTTAATCCTAGCTCCTATGATATTAATTCAACTTAAGGATGATTCTAAACTGATTAATGAGTCAGGATAAAGCTTCTTATATCCTGATTCATTCAGGTTTGATTAGAATCTTGAAAAACTGTCATATCTACAAACAGGGTAAACTGTAATCATTTGGGTCCAAAGTGGGATAACTTCTTAATCCTAGCTCCTATGATACTAATTCAACTTCAGGGTGATTCTAAACTGATTAATTTGTCAGGATAAAGCTTCTTATATCCGGATTCATTCAGGTTTGATTGGAAACTTGAAGAAACCGCCATATCTACAAACAAGGTAAACTGGAATCATTTGGGTCCAAAGTGGGATAACTTCTTAATCCTAGCTCCTATGATATTGATTAAACTTCAGGGTGATTCTAAACTGATTATTGAGTCAGGATAAAGCTCCTTATATCCGGATTCATTCACGTTTGATTGGAAACTTGAAGAAACTGCCATATCTACAAACAAGGTAAACTGGAATCATTTGGGTCCAAAGTGGGATAATTTCTTCATCCTAGCTCCTATGATATTGATTCACCTTAAGGATGATTCTAAACTGATTAATGAGTCAGGATAAAGCTTCTTATATCCTGATTCATTCAGGTTTGATTAGAATCTTGAAGAAACTGCCATATCTACAAACAGGGTAAACTGGAATCACTAGTGTCCAAAGTGGGATAACTTCTTAATCCTAGCTCCTATGATATTGATTTAACTTCAGGTTGATTCTAAACTGTTTAATGAGTCAGGATAATGCTTCGTATATCCGGATTCATTCAGGTTTGATTGGAAACTTGAAGAAACTGCCATATCTACAAACAAGGTAAACTGGAATCATTTGGGTCCAAAGTGGGATAACTTCTTAATCCTAGCTCCTATGATATTGATTCACCTTCAGGGTGATTCTAAACTGATTAATGTGTCAGGATAAAGCTTCTTATATCCGGATTCATTCAGGTTTGATTACAATCATGTAGAAACTTCCATATCTAGAAACTGGGTAAACTGGAATCATTTGGGTCCAAAATGGGATAACTTCTTAATCCTAGCTCCTATGATATTGATTCAACTTCAGGGTGATTCTAAACTGATTAATGAGTCAGGATAAAGCTTCTTATATCCGGATTCATTCAGGTTTGATTGGATACTTGAAGAAACTACCATATCTACAAACAAGGTAAACTGGAATCATTTGGGTCCAAAGTGGGATAACTTCTTAATCCTAGCTCCTATGATATTGATTCAACTTCAGGGTGATTCTAAACTTTTTAATGAGTCAGGATAAAGCTTCTTATATCCGGATTCATTCATGTTTGATTACAATCATGTAGAAACTTCCATATCTATAAACTGGGTAAACTGGAATCACTTGGGTCCAAAATGGGATAACTTCTTAATCCTAGCTCCTTTGATATTGATTCAACTTAAGGATGATTCTAAACTGATTAATGAGTCAGGATAAAGCTTTGTGGGAACCGAAATTCGCACTGTTGATTTTAGTTAAGTAAAAACGGAGGAAAGCCAAGTTAACCCGACTTTCCCTGAAGACCCGGATTCTCTGCGACAGCCAACGACAAGTGACCGAACAAGTGCGGAAGATATGGAAATATAACAAAAGACGAAAGTCGTACAAAAAGGGTTTTGTTGAGAGTTGGGACTGGACCTTAAGGAAGGCTGCCTACGTACCCCTTTCGAGGATCAATCGGACGTAGTTCAGTTAGAAAGATTTGAACAAGAGATCGAACTGCCTGGCGGAGTTCGTCTAGTACGAGCGTTTGTCATAGAAACGGGCATGTCGAGAATAATGCCTAGGGTTTCTATGTGCGGAACTCTAAGTAAAAGGATCGGTAGATCTTTCCGCGAGAAATAAGGGTCTGCGGTCAAGATGAAAATAGAACGAGAGGCGGCCAGACGTTCTAGGTCGTGCCTTGCTAGTCTACCGCCTAAATTCTAAGTTCTTAAGCTAACAGGAGCTCTCTAGGTCTCCAATCTCGGATTTGCTCTTTCTCTTAATGATTTTCGCTCTGCCTTTTCTTTTCTCCCAAAGCTCCTTTATATACTCCTTCTTATGACGGTCTATTCTCCTTTTGGGCCGCGAAGCGGGCTTTTTCCATTTTCGTCGGCCTTCATGTTTATCGGGAAACTTGACATTTATCTTCGGGAAACTTGACATTTATCCTTTTGGAAATTTAGCATTTATCTTGTTATGTAAAGATAAACGTAAATCGCCGTATCTATCTCAGATAATCGTAAACGGACTGTCCGATCGCGTTTGGTCCCTTTCGGGCCGTCTCTAGGACTTCCGCTGTTTTTTACGATTTCTTCGGAAGATCTTCATTCCTTCGTAGAGTTGAGATGAGTGGTGTCTTAGGATAACCATCACTGTTTCGTACGAAGAATTTAAGATCTTCCTTTCCGTTGATACCTTACGAGTTTCCGAAGTGTTTCCGACGATCTTAGTTTGCGAGGACTCGGGAAAAATTCAAAGTACAGACTTCTGACGGCCGGGGCCTGGGACTTGTGCACGGAAGATTGTCGCTCGAAGACCCGAGCCAGCACGGGCGTTAGGCGCCCGACGCCTATGGGCAGCACGGGCGCTAGGCGCCCGGCGCCTAGAGGCAGCACGGGCGCTAGGCGCCCGGCGCCTAAAGGCAGCACTGGCGCTAGACGCCCGGCGCCTAGAGGCAGCACGGGCGCTAGGCGCCCGGCGCCTAGAGGCATCACGTGCGTCTCGGCGAGGGCTTCGATTTGATATCTTACTCGTTTTCTGAGTCCTCACGGTTTGAGAGAACGGACTCTTTGAAGTTTCCCGGCGGCTAGGACCAGCACGGGCGCTAGGCGCCCGGCGCCTAGAGGCAGCACGGGCGCTAGGCGCCCGGCGCCTAGAGGCAGCACGGGCGCTAGGCGCCCGGCGCCTAGAGGCAGCACGGGCGCTAGGCGCCCGGCTCCCGGCGCCTAGAGACAGCACGGGCGCTAGGCACCCGGCGCCTAGAGGCAGCACGGGCGCTAGGCGCCCGGCGCCTAGAGGCAGCACGGGCGCTAGGCGCCCGGCGCCTAGAGGCATCACGTGCGTCTCGGCGAGGGCTTCGATTTGATATCTTACTCGTTTTCTGGGTCCTCATGGTTTGAGAGAACGGGCTCTTTGAAGTTTCAAGGCGGATTCTTTGTCGTTCGGCCTGTCCAAACTTAGATTACTTCCCGTTTCTTCCGTATACTTTCGTATGGTCGTGTCATCTTAGCTACGGACCTAATGTCTCTCGGTTCTTCTTGATTGTATCATCGAAGTTTTACGACTAAATCTTATTTGGTTTTCTCGTAAAGTTTATCGTGTAAATCAAGAACGATCAACTTTAACATAGGTTCTTTAAGCTATACGACTTGTCTTGCTTTCGACGCTTGTTTTATGGAAAGTCCGCGCATGATAAATAGTTTTAGCCGTTGATTTCGAGAGAACCGTTTTTGACCCCAACAGTTAGCCCCCCAGCCTGTAAGACGCGGAGACGATCTTGCGGGCGGAAGATTATGAGTTGAAAGTCGAAATTTGTGGCTAAGAATATTTCATTGCGGACATCCACATCACCTTTGATTGGCGATCTTGAACGTGACGTCGGAAAGACCGTGAGTTTGTTGCTCAATGTGAAGAAAGAGAAGAACATATGTCCTCGAAAGTCCGTCGTCTTCAAGAGAAGATTCAGAGTCTTGAGGAGACGAGGATTCGCAAGTTTGACGGAGAGGACTTCGACTCGATTCTCGCTGGTCTGAAACCCGTGTGCACCCTTTTCCCGGATTCGGAGGGTTCGGAGGACCAGGACTACGCAGTCAAGGATCGTGAAGCCGACACATATGAGACATGCAGCGGTGGTGCGACCAAAGGAGGCGACGGTGAGACCGTTCCTACTTTGGGTGAGTTTTGAGGATGAAGGTGATGCTCCGGGGAGCGTCTAGGTTTATCAATCCCTTCGGAGATTTTTATTTTGATTGTGTTTCGGCCGTTAAGAGGCCATGATGTACATTTTTGGGACTGGCCGTTGGTGGCTTCGAATCCCGGCCTTTTTCAGGGCATCTTTTGAACTCTGCGGCTCAATCTTTATAAAATATTAATGTTGCGTTTTCAGAACTTCTGTCTATCGAAGTTAGAGGGACAGGGTGTGAGTTGTCATCTCATTCCTGCCTCCCTGATGATCACCGTATCCGTCGTTTGTACAAAGCGAGATTTTCCTGCGGTTTACGATTTACGCGAAAATTCGTGGAAACGTACAGACTTGAGTGAAGAGACAAGTTTTGGGATCTCGCGTCGTTGACGCTTTGCCTATGAGATGTTAAGATACCAGCAAGGCTGGGTTTAGGGCAAGACCTAGGTTTACTCTCAGACTGAGGCTGTGCGATGACAAATCGGCTTTCGTTTTGCCTGTTTGTGATTTTAACCTGATTCGTACCGTTTTAAAATCCGCGAAGTGGTATCGGCTTACATGATTTGTCTGGGCACGAATCGAGCTACTTCCTTTACGAAGTGCTGAACCAAATTTGGAATTTTTGTATAGCGCGCTATGGGATCCTTGTCGGATGTAAAAGAGCCTACCCTTAGGTGGCTTGTCTGTTTAGGACGTTAGAGTTCGTTTGTTGTGATCAGCAACAACGATATGATGCCGTTTAGAAGGCGTATGAAGGTTTAATCGAAAAACGAATGTTCAGGCACGAAGCGACGTCTCGCAGTGCTTTGAAGTTTGTTTTTCTTACGCCATAAAGGACTATGGGCTTTTAGAAATCGCGGAATGTTTCCGGGCGATAGTTTATGATTTATTTGATGGATACTGGATCCATTGTTGAGGCCGTTTAGCGATTGGCGAATTTGTTTGCGAAGAGTTTCGAAAATTTGATTTCTGCAAAATCGTGGGAGTATATGAGTATACGTATTTCAAATGCGTACGAGTCAATTTTCCCTTGTGCCGCATTTCAAATGTTCGCGGGCTTGGAGATGTTTTGTGAATGTCCGCAGTCAGAAACTGTTGTTTCAGTTTGGACGAGGGATTAGGACCAGGGGTCGCGTATATTTGACCCAGGGAGAAGCGTCTACCTTTGCTTTGTTTCGCGAAGTGTTGGCCTTCTGGGATTTTAAGGACGACTCGTATAACTCTTGGAGCTTTGTCACGAGTGTTTCTTTTCATGCTTTGTTTACGGGGCGTATAGAGCTTAATCAGTCGATGTTAAGTTCAAATTTTTCCGTTAACCGTATGGCTGTTAGGACTGATTTTATTACGAGAAATTCATCGCATGATTTCCGCTTTTGGGCTATGCGACAGAGTTGCTCACGTAAATGGTCACTTGGAGTTTTATGACAAATCGTGGATTATCGTTTGGCCCTTAAGTGATTGGAGCGGCGATCGTTCAGCTGTTTTGTCTTGGCGTGAAGGCTGTGTTCAGCCGTTTAACCAAGGAGTTGGTAAACGATCAGACTGCGATCCTTTTGCATTAAGGTCATATTGGTTCACGATTGTCCTTAATGGTGATGCCGAATTCAGGTTCGGGCTTTATGGAAGGGCGTAGTCGGCCGATGGCCGAATAGCGTTCGTTGAGATAGACATGCAAATCTTAGCGGAGTTTTCCGAGTTATGGGTTACACGGGAAATGTTTCCGCTTTGATTTCGTCTTTTGGCGAAAGTTGCTTCGAATTACTCATGGAGTTTTGCCGAAGGTTATTCCGTTAATTTTGTAGCTCACCGTCGTGCTATCAGTCTGACGTTGTACAAGTTTCTTGTCGCGAGATTGCAACAAGAGACGGTGTAGAGTTTTCAAGACTATGTTTGTAACGGTTTGACCACGCCGTTATGCCGCTAGCGTTTCAGACGAATCTTAGAGTGCCGTTTGCCTTTTGAAAGGAATTTTTTTTATGAAGTAGAATGAGTATGCCAAGGATGCGTGACGATCGTTTCTCGGTTTTTCGAGAGATTAGATCGGTTTGCGTGTTCTGCCTAGACAGTCAAGGAACAATAGAACGAAACTGGAAGAAAATGCCTAAGACTTAGCTTGCTAGACTATCCACCTAGGTTCTAAGTTCCCTAAAATTTACGGCAGTTTACAAGACGTTCTCATTCCTATCCTACGAAAAGATTAAAAACCTTGATTAAATTTTCTAAGTCGGACGTACCTTAGTCTCATTGATTACTCGAGATTGCCTCATGTCTGTTCCTCTTTGTCTTCTAACGTTTCATTGTCAAAGGTCTTCGAGAAGTCTGACACTGAATCGAGAATCGATTTTTGATGAAACCCGAAGGAACAGTACAGAATCGTTGCAGAATCGTTGAAGCAAAGGGAGGAGAAGTATGCAAAACTCGAAGAAGGCTAAGGTGGGTAGACAAGTGAAAACGAATGGCAAGATGTCACTTGAGTGGGGCTTCTTGTTTCGTCAAGCTATGAGCGAACTGGTCAGGTCAAGAAGCTTGCGATCTTGTTATACTTCACGAATGATGTTTCGTAAAATATTGCCGAGCTTTTATTTAACGAGAGTTATTCAACAAAATGTTGTCGAGTTAATTTTACGGAAACTGTTCCGTAAAATGTTGTCGAGTTTAATCGCGCAGAAGCTGTCTCGTGAAGTATTGTCTAGGATTATTTTACGAAAGGTGCAAAGTATTTGGTTGGACTATCGTCGGGATAGTTTCGCGAGGATTTGCCGCGTTCGCCGAATGTTTTGTTGTCCAGCGACCAGCGCAGGGCGGGCGCGTTAGCCGCCCGGCGCCTAGGGACAGCACGGGCGTCCTAGCCGCCCGGTGCCTAGAGGCAGCACGGGCGTGCTAGCCGCCCGGCGCGCCTAGGGACAGCACGGGCGTGCTAGCCGCCCGGCGCCTAGGGACAGCACGGGCGTGCTAGCCGCCCGGCGCCTAGGGACAGCACCGGCGTGCTAGCCGCCCGGGACTGTGCTTCCTTGCGGGAACTGCCTGTTTTTCCCGGTTTTTTTAAAGGTTTCTCGATCGACACTTAGTCTCTCAAAGTTTCTTTAATTGTTTTTCTGAGGCTTTTGGACATCGATTTCATCATGATCCCAGCAAGGAATTGTTTCTTAGAACGTTGTTGACCTTTTATTTTACGAGATTTATTTCACAAAATGTTGTCGAGGTAATTTTACGGAAACTGTTTTGTAAAATGTTGTCGAGTTTAATCGTGCAAGAGCTGTCTCGTGAAATATTTCGAGAATTTATTCTAAGAAACATTTCCAGTCGAAACTCTGCTCGGTAATCATACCGTCATATCAGCCTTGGGCTCGATCCTACTCTAAAATCGTATGTGGTCGTTTAGCCGTGATTCGGGCCTCTTTTGGGCCGTCTTGGGACTTAGACGTTTTTACGATTTTTCTTTAGAAAAAGCCGTTGATGTGACGCTGGTTTTTCCGAAGGGATTTCGATTCCCCGTATAGTTAAGGCAACTGGTGTTCAAGCTAACCATAGCTGTTGTATATGGCAGGCAGGAATCCGTCTCGACTACCAAGTCATTTTTTGAATTTTTCCAAGCGAGGGGGGTTGTGTCCATGGACCCGAGGACCGTGTTGCAGGAACTTGGACGGGGGCGCATGGTTGATAGGACCCGAACTTGGTCGGGATGGTCCGCTCTCGGGACGTTTGTCCGTAAGATGATAATCTTAAATAACCGTTTGCATAAGCGTTGGTCGTAGGAGCAGTCACCGCTGAAGTTGTTTTACCAGCGTCGATGTGAGCTGCGAGTTTGTCTTTCATATTTCCAGACATTGCTTTGATCAAGCGTTTTGCGGCCGTAAGAGTAAGAGTAATCCGTCCTCCCCTCCTTCTAGCGCCAAACTGTGGGAACCGAAATTCGCACTGTCGATTTTAGTTAAGTAAAAACGGAGGAAAGCCAAGTTAACCCGACTTTCCCTGAAGGCCCGGATTCTCTGCGACAGCCAACGACAAGTGACCGAACAAGTGCGGAAGATATGGAAATATAACAAAAGACGAAAGTCGTACAAAAAGGGTTTTGTTGAGAGTTGGGACTGGACCTTACGGAAGGCTGCCTACGTACCCCTTTCGAGGATCAAGTCGGACGTAGTTCAGTTAGAAAGATTTGAATAAGAGATCGAACTGCCTGGCGGAGTTCGTCTAGTACGAGCGTTTGTCATAGAAACGAGCATGTCGAGAATAATGCCTAGGGTTTCTATGTGCGGAACTCTAAGTAAAAGGATCGGTAGATCTTTCCGCGAGAAATAAGGGTCTGCGGTCAAGATGAAAATAGAACGAGAGGCGGCCAGACGTTCTAGGTCGTGCCTTGCTAGTCTACCGCCTAAATTCTAAGTTCTTAAGCTAACAGGAGCTCTCTAGGTCTCCAATCTCGGATTTGCTCTTTCTCTTAATGATTTTCGCTCTGCCTTTTCTTCTCTCCCAAAGCTCCTTTATATACTCCTTCTTATGACGGTCTATTCTCCTTTTGGGCCGCGAAGCGGGCTTTTTCCATTTTCGTCGGCCTTCATGTTTATCGGGAAACTTGACATTTATCTTCGGGAAACTTGACATTTATCCTTTTGGAAATTTAGCATTTATCTTGTTATGTAAAGATAAACGTAAATCGCCGTATCTATCTCAGATAATCGTAAACGGACTGTCCGATCGCGTTTGGTCCCTTTCGGGCCGTCTCTAGGACTTCCGCTGTTTTTTACGATTTCTTCGGAAGATCTTCATTCCTTCGTAGAGTTGAGATGAGTGGTGTCTTAGGATAACAATCACTGTTTCGTACGAAGAATTTAAGATCTTCCTTTCCGTTGATACCTTACGAGTTTCCGAAGTGTTTCCGACGATCTTAGTTTGGAGTAAGGACGAGAGTTTTGTACGCGGAATCTCAATGATTCATTCCGCGAGGACTCGGGAAAAATTCAAAGTACAGACTTCTGACGGCCGGGGCCTGGGACTTGTGCACGGAAGATTGTCGCTCGAAGACCCGAGCCAGCACGGGCGTTAGGCGCCCGACGCCTATGGGCAGCACGGGCGCTAGGCGCCCGGCGCCTAGAGGCAGCACGGGTGCTAGGCGCCCGGCGCCTAGAGGCAGCACGGGCGCTAGGCGCCCGGCGCCTAGAGGCAGCACGGGCGCTAGGCGCCCGGCGCCTAGAGGCAGCACGGGCGCTAGGAGCCCGGCGCCTAGAGGCAGCACGGGCGCTAGGCGCCCGGCGCCTAGAGGCAGCACGGGCGCTAGGCGCCCGGCGCCTAGAGGCAGCACGGGCGCTAGGCGCCCGGCGCCTAGAGGCATCACGTGCGTCTCGGCGAGGGCTTCGATTTGATATCTTACTCGTTTTCTGAGTCCTCACGGTTTGAGATAACGGACTCTTTGAAGTTTCCCGGCGGCTAGGACCAGCACGGGCGCCTAGAGGCAGCACGCGCTAGGCGCCCGGCGCCTAGAGGCAGCACGGGCGCTAGGCGCCCGTGCCTAGAGGCAGCTCGGGCGCTAGGCGCCCGGCGCCTAGAGGCATCACGTGCGTCTCGGCGAGGGCTTCGATTTGATATCTTACTCATTTTCTGGGTCCTTACGGTTTGAGAGAACGGGCTCTTTGAAGTTTCAAGGCGGATTCTTTGTCGTTCGGCCTGTCCAAACTTAGATTACTTCCCGTTTCTTCCGTATACTTTCGTATGGTCGTGTCATCTTAGTTACGGACCTAATGTCTCTCGGTTCTTCTTGATTGTATCATCGAAGTTTTACGACTAAATCTTATTTGGTTTTCTCGTAAAGTTTATCGTGTAAATCAAGAACGATCAACTTTAACATAGGTTCTTTAAGCTATACGACTTGTCTTGCTTTCGACGCTTGTTTTATGGAAAGTCCGCGCATGTTAAATAGTTTTAGCTGTTGATTTCGAGAGAACCGTTTTTGACCCCAACAAGCTTCTTATATCCTGATTCATTCAGGTTTGATTAGAATCTTGAAGAAACTGCCATGTCTACAAACAAGGTAAACTGGAATCATTTGGATCCAAAGTGAGATAACTTCTTAATCCTAGCTCCTATGATATTAATTCAACTTAAGGATGATTCTAAACTGATTAATGAGTCAGGATAAAGCTTCTTATATCCTGATTCATTCAGGTTTGATTAGAATCTTGAAGAAACTGTCATATCTACAAACAGGGTAAACTGGAATCATTTGGGTCCAAAGTGGGATAACTTCTTAATCCTAGCTTCTATGATATTAATTCAACTTCAGGGTGATTCTAAACTGATTAATGTGTCAGGATAAAGCTTCTTATATCCGGTTTCATTCAGGTTTGATTGGAAACTTGAAGAAACCGCCATATCTACAAACAAGGTAAACTGGAATCATTTGGGTCCAAAGTGGGATAACTTCTTAATCCTAGCTCCTATGATATTGATTCAACTTCAGGGTGATTCTAAACTGATTAATGAGTCAGGATAAAGCTTCTTATATCCGGATTCATTCATGTTTGATTACAATCATGTAGAAATTTCCATATCTACAAACAGGGTAAACTGGAATCATTTGGGTCCAAAGTGGGATAACTTCTTAATCCTAGCCCTATGATATTGATTCAACTTCAGGGTGATTCTAAACTGATTAATGAGTCAGGATAAAGCTTCTTATATCCTGATTCATTCAGGTTTGATTAGAATCTTGAAGAAACTGCCATATCTACAAACAGGGTAAACTGGAATCATTTGGGTCCAAAGTGGGATAACTTCTTAATCCTAGCTCCTATGATATTAATTCAACTTCAGGGTGATTCTAAACTGATTAATGTGTCATGATAAAGCTTCTTATATCCGGATTCATTCAGGTTTGATTGGAAACTTGAAGAAACCGCCATATCTACAAACAAGGTAAACTGGAATCATTTGGGTCCAAAGTGGGATAACTTCTTAATCCTAGCTCCTATGATATTGATTCAACTTCAGGGTGATTCTAAACTGATTATTGAGTCAGGATAAAGTTCCTTATATCCGGATTGAATCAGGTTTGATTGGAAACTTGAAGAAACTGCCATATCTACAAACAAGGTAAACTGGAATCATTTGGGTCCAAAGTGGGATAACTTCTTAATCCTAGCTCCTTTGATATTGATTCAACTTCAGGGTGATTCTAAACTGATTATTGAGTCAGGATAAAGCTCCTTATATCCGGATTCATTCAGGTTTGATTGGAAACTTGAAGAAACTGCCATATCTACAAACAAGGTAAACTAGAATCATTTGGGTTCAAAGTGGGATAACTTCTTAATCCTAGCTCCTATGATATTGATTCAGCTTCAGGGTGATTCTAAACTGATTAATGAGTCAGGATAAAGCTTCTTATATCCGGATTCATTCATGTTTGATTACAATCATGTAGAAATTTCCATATCTACAAACTGGGTAGACTGGAATCACTTGGGTCCAAAATGGGATAACTTCTTAATCCTAGCTCCAATGATATTGATTCAACTTCAGGGTGATTCTAAAGTTGATTAATGAGTCAGGATAAAGCTTCTTATATCCGGATTCATTCAGGTTTGATTGGAAACTTGAAGAAACTGTCATATCTACAAACAAGGTAAACTGGAATCATTTGGGTCCAAAGTGGGATAACCTCTTCATCCTAGCACCTTTGATATTGATTCAACTTCAGGGTGATTATAAACTGATTAATGAGTCATGATAATGCTTCTTATATCCGGATTCAATCAGGTTTGATTTAGATCTTGAAGAAACTGCCATATCTACAAACAGGGTAAACTGGAATCATTTGGGTCCAAAGTGGGATAACTTCTTAATCCTAGCTCTTATGATATTGATTCAACTTCAGGGTGATTCTAAACTGATTAATGAGTCAGGATAAAGCTTCTTATATCCGGATTCATTCAGGTTTGATTGGAAACTTGAAGAAACTGCCATATTTACAAACAAGGTAAACTGGAATCATTTGGGTCCAAAGTGGGATAACTTCTTAATCCTAGCTCCTATGATATTGATTCAACTTCATAGTGATTCTAAACTGATTAATGAGTCAGGATAAAGCTTCTTATATCCGGATTCATTCAGGTTTGATTACAATCATGTAGAAACTTCCATATCTAGAAACTGGGTAAACTGGAATCACTTGGGTCCAAAATGGGATAACTTCTTAATCCTAGCTCCTATGATATTGATTCAACTTCAGGGTGATTCTAAACTGATTATTGAGCCAGGATAAAGCTTCTTATATCCGGATTCTTTCAGGTTTATAAGAATCTTGAAGAAACTGCCATATCTACAAACAGGGTAAACTGGAATCACTAAGGTCTAAAGTGGGATAACTTCTTAATCCTAGCTCCTATGATATTGATTCAACTTCATGGTGATTCTAAACTGATTAATAAGTCAGGATAAAGCTTCTTATATCCGGATTCATTCATGTTTGATTACAATAATGTAGAAACTTCCACATCTACAAACTGGGTAAACTGGAATCATTTGGGTCCAAAATGGGATAACTTCTTAATCCTAGCTCCTATGATATTGATTCAACTTCAGGGTGATTCTAAACTGATTAATAAGTCAGGATAAAGCTTCTTATATCCGAATTCATTCAGGTTTGATTGGAAACTTGAAGAAACTGCCATATCTACAAACAAGGTAAACTGGAATCATTTGGGTCCAAAGTGGGATAACTTTTTAATCCTAGCTCCTTTGATATTGATTCAACTTCAGGGTGATTCTAAACTGATTATTGAGTCAGGATAAAGCTCCTTATATCCGGATTCATTCAGGTTTGATTGGAAACTTGAAGAAACTGCCATATCTACAAACAAGGTAAACTGAAATCATTTGGGTCCAAAGTGGGATAACTTCTTAATCCTAGCTCCTATGATATTGATTCAACTTCAGGGTGATTCTAAACTGATTAATGAGTCAGGATAAAGCTTCTTATATCCGGATTCATTCATGTTTGATTACAATCATGTAGAAACTTCCATATCTACAAACTGGGTAAACTGGAATCACTTGGGTCCAAAATGAGATAACTTCTTAATCCTAGCTCCTATGATATTGATTCAACTTCAGGGTGATTCTAAACTGATTAATGAGTCAGGATAAAGCTTCTTATATCCGGATTCATTCATGTTTGATTACAATCATGTAGAAACTTCCATATCTACAAACTGGGTAACCTGGAATCACTTGGGTCTGATATTTTTATGTTTAAAGAGTGATTAAAGATCTAAATCAACATTGAGAGAATCTGAGATTAAGAATCAGAGAGAGAAACTAGAGAGAGAAAGACAAAATCAAGTTAAGTTATTAAAAAGGAGGCAGATTACAATATAAGGAAGATACAAGAGTTTCCCTAATGGAATATGCTAAGGAATATACTGGGAAGAAGCTACAGTGTACAGTGACGTGAACAGTGCTTCCTCCATCCATCTTGGGCTAAACAGTGCTTCTTTCATCCAAACTCATACTTAAGGCTTCCTCTCCTCTTAAACATCAAGCCTCATATTATTTGCACCACATCTTAACACTCCCCCTCAAGCTTGACCATGTGGAACAAGTCAAGCTTGGAATGACCATGAGATCTCCCTCATTCAAAACTTCATTAAAGAAAACCCATTGGGACAAAACCTTAATGAGGAAAGAGTAGAGATCACATAATCAGGAGAGTGTATAGACTAGTCCTTAGGCGAAAGATCAATGAGCCCCAATCTGATATGAATGGACTCCATTGTCTTCTGCCTTGCTGCCTTTGTAAAAACATCAGCCAACTGATCCTCACTCCTCGTGTAACATGGCAGAATCACTCCAAGAATCATCATCTGCCTCACCTTGTGACAGTCAACCTCAATGTGCTTTGTTCTCTCATGGAACACTGAGTTAGAAGCAATGTGGATAGCTGCTTGATTGTCACAATGCATTGTCATTGGTGTTGCTTGAATAATCTCCAAATGCTTCAGAATCCCTTTTATCCATACCAACTCATTTGTAAGCTTCAGCATTGCTTTATACTCAGCCTCAGAACTTGAACAAGATACTACCTTCTGCTTCTTGCTCTTCCAAGTAACAAGATTGCCACCATTGGCATTTTTGATGTCTTTCCTCCATATGCACCAGCTCCCTTCAAGAGATCAATTACATACTTCCTTTGAGACATAAACAACCCTTCCTGTGATCTGCATATCTCAATCCCAAGGAAATACTTCATTTCTCCCAAGTCTTTAATCTCAAAGCTTGCCTTAAGATACTCCTTTGTAGCTTTGATTCCTTCCTTATCACTTCCTGTGATGATGATATCATCCACATACACCAGCAGCACAACAATACCAGATGGTGTGGTTAAGGTAAAGAGAGTGTGATCCAGTTCTGACTTCCTGAATCCTTTCCCATTCAGTGTAGTGCTCAACTTGTTGTACCACGCCCTTGGAGACTGCTTAAGACCATAGATAGCTTTCCTCAACCTTAGCACATTACCCTTCTGGACTAGATGTTCAAGACCTGGTGGTGGATGCATATACACTTCATCTTCCAACTCTCCTTGAAGAAATGCATTTTTCACATCCATTTGCCACAAATCCCACTCAAGATTCACAGCTAGAGACAAGACAATCCTGATAGTATGTAGTTTAGCCACAGGTGCAAAGGTCTCAACATAGTCCTCACCATATGTCTGAGTAAACCCTCTTGCCACCAGCCTAGACTTGCGCCTCTCTATTCTTCCATCAGGGTAGAATTTGATTGTAAACACACATTTACTTGTCACTGCCTTCTTCCCTTTAGGCAGCTCACTCTCATACCAAGTCTCATTTTTAATCATAGCACCAGCCTCATCAGCAACTGATTCTCTCCACTCTTTGATGGCTACAGCTTCCTCATAAGTTCTTGGAACATAACTCTCATCCAAGCTTACTGTAAAGGCCATGTGATCATCTGGAAACTCTGCAACGGAACACATAACTTGAGAGGGATGCTCCACAGCCTGGGCATTGTAGTACACTCTTGTGTTTACCCAGTTGGAAGGATCCCTCCTTTCCCTTGTGCTCCTCCTTAGTGGCTGAACCATCTCCTCTACTTGTGGTTCTTGCTCATTCACTTGATTCTCCACTGATCCACTAGATTCTACTTCACACTCTTCACTAGACTGAGTACCATTCCCATTTGAGTCAGTAGACTCCCTCTGCTCTTCCCCAACAGGCTGAGCACCACTCTCTACTTCCACTGTAGCCTCTTGATCATGTTGACCTGAATCTCCTTGATTTTGCACAGGTTCATGAGATTCAGTTCCATTCCCCCTCTCATGATCATGGGGAGCTGTTCCAGCTTCTCCAGGCTGGTTGGAAGACTCTCTTCTTCCAGATTGCGAATCCTGGGACACTCTATCCCTAGCATTTCCAACATCACTCTCAGTGTTGTTGCTCTATCAGATGGAGCCTGAGACAAATCCTTCAGATTCTCCCACTCTTTCTCTCCATAATATCCTTTTGATTCCACAAATTTCACTTCTCTAGATACCATCACCCTCCTTACTTCAGGATCATAGCACTTATACCCCTTTTGAGTAATAGAGTATCCAATAAACATAGCTTTAGTACTCCTTGCCTCAAGCTTGTTTCTATGTTCTCCTGGTGTCATCACATAGCACACACACCCAAATACTCTCAGATGATCAATAAAAGGTTTGCTTTTATTGAACACTTCAAAAGGAGACAGATCACCCAATATCTTTGTTGGAACTCTGTTGATAAGGTAGCAAGCAGTCTGCACAGCATCTCCCCAAAACCTCTTTGGAACATTGGAATGAAACATCATAGACCTAGCAACCTCCATCAAATGCCTGTTCTTCCTCTCAGCTACACCATTCTGCTGTGGTGTATAAGGACAGCTAGTTTGATGCACAATCCCATGCTTGGCTAGATGACTCTTGAATGCATTACTCATGTATTCACCTCCATTATCTGACCTCAATATCTTCACAGATGCATTGTATTGATTGGATATGTATGCCTGGAAGTTCATAAATGCCTCCAACACCCTGTCCTTTGTGGAAGCAAAGTTAACCATGTATACTTAGACTTCTCATCAATGAAGGTCACAAAATACTTCTGGCTGTCTCTAGACATGCATGGAGCAGTCCATACATCCGAATGTACCAAATCAAAACACTTCTCATAAGTTGTATTTGATGTGGAAAACACTGTCCTGCAATGCTTTCCTAATATGCATGCCTCACACTCCAAGTGATTAAATGACATATTAGGAAGTATCAGCTCAATAGCACGGGCATGAGGATGACCCAATCTTGCATGCCAAGTAGTAGCATCAGTCTTCTCAGTAGTACTACTCAAGCACCAAGCATCAAAAGGCTTAGAGATCTTATCCAATTGGAGCTGGTATAGGTTATTCATGATGTCTCCTCTACCAATCACCTTTCCAGTCTTTAAATCTTGGAACTCAACATCATTTGGTCTGAATATTACTTGGCAGCTAAGATTCATTGTTGCTCTCCTGGCTGATAGTAAGTTTGAATCAAACTGAGGCATATAGAAAGCATCTGAGTCTTTACCAAACAATTGAAGCTTTCCAACACCTTCTATTGGAATCTTAGTGCCATTAGCTATCTCCACACTCCCATTGTTTGATCTCTTAATATCACTCAGCAAGCTCTTGTCACTGATTATGTGATGACTTGCTCCAGAATCAAAGAGAATGCGTTTGTTAGATGTGGATGCTTTGGCAGGAGCACCCAGACTCCGGGTCGTAGCCAAAGCAAACACATGATTTACAAACTCATCCCATTCTCCCTTTGTAATCCTCTCATCATCCCCTTTGCTCCTTATCTTCCTCACAATCTCACTGTCTTCTATAGATTTTCCTATAGACTCTCCCATATATGCAGAGTAGTTGCACTCTCCCACAACTCTCTTTCTTCTCCTTATCATGTTGCTAAACCCCTTAGCAACCATTCTGCCTCTCCTCTTCATCCACAAGCCCTCACTCCTACTCCTGGTTGGTCTCCATGAGCTCTCACTCCTACTCACAGTTAACCAATCTCTCATACTCTTGTGTGCTCTCTCCACCAGTGCACACGCCTCTTTCACATCCTGAAGTTGTTCTCCCTTGAGAACCATCTCTACTAGCCATCCATATGATAGCTCCATACTAGCCAACAACCTTGAGATCACCTCTTGCTTTGGTGTAGTATTTCCATCCACATAAGCACTCAACCCTTGTAGCTCATCCCACAAGTGTTGCAGCTTCCTGGTTTCTCTAGCTGTCTGATCTCCCTCAGCAGCTATCTCTTGTAAAGGCTTCACCTTTACCCTCCCATCAGTGGCTACCTCCTTCAAAGATCCCACCTTTACTTGTAAAGTCTCCACCTTTACACTGTCACTCCCATCAGTGACTATCTCCTTCAAAGATCCCACCTTTACTTGCTTACTCCACATCCCACAGCTCTCCAATGCTGTTTTCATCCATAGAACCATACTACAATGGCTTCCTCCTCCTTTCTCCTCCTCATACTGTGTTGTCTCTGATCTAAGTTGCTTCATATTCCTGTTATACTCATTAAGCACACAGCAAAGACACAGCAAACACACAGCAAAGACCCAGCAACACACACAGCAAAGCCACAGCAACAATCAATAAATCATCAAGTACACAGCAAAGACAAGGCAACTCACAAAGCAACAATCTTTGGTGTAGAACTTTCTCCAACAGATCCAAACACACACGCCAGGCTTCTCCTCAGGCTAGATCATCCTTCTGACCTCATCAATCATCTAAAGGATCTCCCTTGAAGCTCACTCTCCAAAAGAAACACCAACAGACACCAACTCAGATTTCCAAAGATCTAGCTCCCAAAACTCTCAAGAACACTCAAGAACACTCAAGACCATTTTCCAGAAACGAAATCACTCTCCCTTTTAAATGAACCTGGCTCTGATACCATGATATTTTTATGTTTAAAGAGTGATTAAAGATCTAAATCAACATTGAGAGAATCTGAGATTAAGAATCAGAGAGAGAGACTAGAGAGAGAAAGACAAAATCAAGTTAAGTTATTAAAAAGGAGGCAGATTACAATATAAGGAAGATACAAGAGTTTCCCTAATGGAATATGCTAAGGAATATACTGGGAAGAAGCTACAGTGTACAGTGACGTGAACAGTGCTTCCTCCATCCATCTTGGGCCTAAACAGTGCTTCTTTCATCCAAACTCATCCTTAAGGCTTCCTCTCCTCTTAAACATCAAGCCTCATATTATTTGCACCACATCTTAACAGAGTCCAAAATGGGATAACTTCTTAATCCTAGCTCCTATGATATTGATTCAAATTCATGGTGATTCTAAACTGATTAATGAGTCAGGATAAAGCTTATTATATCCTGATTCATTCAGGTTTGATTAGAATCTTGAAGAAACAGCCATATCTACAAACAGGGTAAACTGGAATCACTAGGGTCCAAAGTGGGATAACTTCTTAATCCTAGCTCCTATGATACTGATTCAACTTCATGGTTGATTCTAAACTGATTAATGAGTCAGGATAAAGCTTCTTATATCTGGAATCATTCAGGTTTGATTACAATCATGTAGAAACTTCCATATCTGCAAACTGGGTAAACTGGAATCACTTGGGTCCAAAATGGGATAACTTCTTAATCCTAGCTCCTATGATATTGATTCAAATTCAGGGTGATTCTAAACTGATTAATGAGTCAGGATAAAGCTTCTTATATCCGGATTCATTCAGGTTTGATTGGAAACTTGAAGAAACCGCCATATCTACAAACAAGGTAAACTGGAATCATTTGGGTCCAAAGTGGGATAACTTCTTAATCCTAGCTCCTATGATATTGATTCAACTTCAGGGTGATTCTAAACTGATTAATAAGTCAGGATAAAGCTTCTTATATCCGGATTCATTCTGGTTTGATTTAAATCATGAAAAAACTGCCATATCTACAAACAGGGTAAACTGGAATCATTTGGGTCCAAAGTGGGATAACTTCTTAATCCTAGCTCCTATGATACTGATTCAACCTCAGGGTGATTCTAAACTGATTAATGAGTCAGGATAATGCTTCTTATATCCGGATTCATTCAGGTTTGATTGGAAACTTGAAGAAACTGCCATATCTACAAACAAGGTAAACTGGAATCATTTGGGTCCAAAGTGGGATAACTTCTTAATCCTAGCTCCTATGCTATTGATTCAACTTCAGGGTGATTCTAAACTGATTATTGAGTCAAGGTAAAGCTTCTTATATCCGGATTCATTCAGGTTTGATTGGAAACTTGAAGAAACTACCATATCTACAAACAAGGTAAACTGGAATCATTTGGATCCAAAGTGGGATAACTTCTTAATCCTAGCTCCTCTGATATTGATTCAACTTAAGGATGATTCTAAACTGATTAATGAGTCAGGATAAAGCTTCTTATATCCGGATTCATTCAGGTTTGATTGGAAACTTGAAGAATCTGCCATATCTACAAACAAGGTAAACTGGAATCATTTGGGTCCAAAGTGGGATAACTTCTTAATCCTAGCTCCTATGATATTGTGAGATTTTTACAGAGATCTCTACTCTAGATGTGTTTATGTGTAATAAGAGAGTGTTTGATGATTGTAGAGAGAGATTAGGGAAAGGATTAAAAGACTTTGTAACCAAGACTATTAGATTAAGAGATTAGAGGAACAAGATTAGAGATTGGTAACAAGATTAAGAACAAGATTAAGAACAAGACTTTAGATTGATGAAGGAGGAGGGGAAACCCCCACTCTTACAAAACAAAATTATGAGGCTTATATATGCCTCTTACAATGTTTTAATCATAAACCTAAATCCTAAGGCTGATAAATCACTTGAAGAATGGATGGTGTAGATGAGCTGGTCTTTTTGTAATATCTAAAGTGGCTGGATAAGGTTCACTTTAATTCAAACCAAGGCTGGATTGTGATTGGCTCTCCTTAGGCTCCTCTTGCTTTTCTTTACAGCAAGAGCCAGCCTGTCCCTTGACCATTTCGTCCAGCATCTCCCTTGTCTTCTTCTCTTAAGAGTTTTGTCTTCTTCTCTTAAGAGATGACCAGATATCTTGCCCTGACATTGCACATGTCTCTCTGGATGTCGGATTTCGCCCGGACTTTGCACAAGCCCTAAACTGCCTCAAATGGTCGAGTTATGCATTTCTGGGTCGGACCGGTCTGTACGGATCCGTACGGTCCGTACCACGTCCGTACCAAATCCGTACGGCCTCGCCCAGACTTTGCACACTCGACCATTCTCCTCAACAATGCTCCTAAGTCTCTCCTGGACTTCACCCTATCTTTGCACAACTATCAGATCACTTCTGGACACTCTTAGACACTCCTGAAGCCTCCTGAAGCTTCCCAGACATTCTCTGGAAGCCATGCCCTATTTTTGCACCACTCTCAATCTACACCCAACACTTATGGCTTCACCATTTCATCTCTTCAAGTTAACACTCCCCCTCAAGCTTAACTCTAAGAGATCCTGAGTTAAGCTTGGAACCTTGAAGAATCCCCTCGTTAAAACCCTTACAAAGAAAACCCTTTGGGACAAAACCTTGTAAGGGAAAGAGTAGGTTTCCTCAAGGCCTAGGGATTGGCCAGTGAGTCTTTGTGCCTTACCAGCAATGTAAGGGACACAATGACTCTGAATCATGGCCCTCCTGTGATGCAAGGTCGTTCACCACTTCCCTTGCTCATCACCAACTCATCTTGTACTCATCTCGGACTGATCTTCTCCTCGCCTCTCATGGCATCATCAGATCATCCTCCAAAGAGTATTAAGTTCTTGTGTAGCCTTGGCTGCTTCTTCTTCTAGAGTTGCCACCTTGCTGTAGTATAAGTGAAGATGCCTCTGATTCTCTTCAATCACCTCAACACTAGAAGCCGCCTTGAAGATCACTTCATCATTTTTCACTTCACTTCCATACTCGGTTGTCTCCTCTTCTTGAATAACCACCAAGCTCTCAGATCATGTAAGCTTCAATCTCTCTCAAGCTTAACCATATGAAACAAGTTAAGCGTGGGCGACTAAACTCGTCCTCTTCATGAGATACATGTAGATTCTTCAGCCAAGTCTCACTAGATGTTGTACCTGATGGAAGTCTTCATTTTCTCATACCCAAAAATGCTCTGAACATTCATTCTCTTGCCTAGACACCCCACTGCCTATGACTTTATTCACACCACTCATCAAGATCTTATCACTAACCATGTGATGACATGCTCTAGAATCCATGGTGATGAGTTTGTTGGATGTGGATGCTTTGGCAGGAGCACCCAGACGCCGGGTCGTAGCCAAAGCATACACATGCTTCCCAAACTCATCCCATTCCTTCTTTGTGCCACGCTCATTTGCTCCCTGCAATTTCTCTTTTAGAACCACTTTACGTCTCCTCCTCTCAATAAGCTTCAAGGCTTCTTCTTAGACAGGCTAGGAGGCAACCAGAGCTTCTTTACACGCCACTGATACTTATCAACCCAACAAACTCAACTTGCCCTCTTCATAGACCCTGGTTTGGGTCTCCCCCTCTCAACAGACTTCACAGCCTCTTTAGAGAAGCTAGGAGATGACCAGGAACACTTCAGTGAGGCGCCAAACAATGGTACCTGATACATTATCCCAAAGGTGCATCAGTACTTATCAAGAACCAAAAATGCAACACACTGATGCTTTAAGTTTCAATCAACACAATTTTCAGACAATCAACACAAGTTTAATATCTTTTCAAGCTCAAGCAATGAATAAGATAGATAAATTGTATTAAGAAAGTTTAAAGAGTATATGATTCTTCCCTTTTGTTTTGGTGAGTCTCTAAACTTGACCAGTGCACCATCTTCATGGCATCATCAGCTTCTTATAGTTCAATGTGAATCCTTCAGCTTCATGCTTCTCATGAGCCTTCATACACACAGCTCGGCTGATGATCCTTTGTAGAAGCCTTTGCACACACTTGATAGACCATGAAATTTGCTCTTTACACCATTCCCCCCTCAAGCTTAGTTTCCGAGACTTAGTTTTGGAACTAAGCTTGTGTATGGCATAAGCAATTTCATGGTCTTAAGACCACCAGTCTCAACCGACTTTGGTGATGGTCTAGATCTTGTGAAACTTGAACAATCTGCCATATCTACAAACAAGGTAAACTAGAATCATTTGGGTCCAAAGTGGGATAACTTCTTAATCCTAGCTCCTATGATATTGATTCAACTTTAGGGTGATTCTAAACTGATTAATGAGTCAGGATAATGCTTCTTATATCCGGATTCATTCAGGTTTGATTGGAAACTTGAAGAAACTGCCATATCTACAAACAAGATAAACTGAAATCATTTGGGTCCAAAGTGGGATAACTTCTTAATCCTAGCTCTTATGATATTGATTCAACTTCAGGGTGATTCTAAACTGATTATTGAGTCAGGATAAAGCTCCTTATATCCGGATTCATTCAGGTTTGATTGGAAACTTGAAGAAACTGCCATATCTACAAACAAGGTAAACTGGAATCATTTGGATCCAAAGTGGGATAACTTCTTAATCCTAGCTCCTCTGATATTGATTCAACTTAAGGATGATTCTAAACTGATTAATGAGTCAGGATAAAGCTTCTTATATCCTGATTCATTCAGGTTTGATTAGAATCTTGAAGAAACTGCCATATCTACAAACAGGGTAAACTGGAATCACTAGGGTCCAAAGTGGGATAACTTCTTAATCCTAGCTCCTATGATATTGATTCAACTTCAGGGTGATTCTAAACTGATTAATAAGTCAGGATAAAGCTTCTTATATCCGGATTCATTCAGGTTTGATTTAAATCATGAAGAAACTGTCATATCTACAAACAGAGTAAACTGGAATCATTTGGGTCCAAAGTGGGATAACTTCTTAATCCTAGCTCCTATGATATTGATTCAACCTCAGGGTGATTCTAAACTGATTAATGAGTCAGGATAATGCTTCTTATATCCGAATTCATTCAGGTTTGATTGGAAACTTGAATAAACTGCCATATCTACAAACAAGGTAAACTGGAATCATTTGGGTCCAAAGTGGGATAACTTCTTAATCCTAGCTCCTATGCTATTGATTCAACTTCAGGGTGATTCTAAACTGATTATTGAGTCAGGATAAAGCTCCTTATATCCGGATTCATTCATGTTTGATTGGAAACTTGAAGAAACTGCCATATCTACAAACAAGATAAACTGGAATCATTTGGATCCAAAGTGGGATAACTTCTTAATCCTAGCTCCTCTGATATTGATTCAACTTAAGGATGATTCTAAACTGATTAATGAGTCTGGATAAAGCTTCTTATATCCGGATTCATTCAGGTTTGATTGGAAACTTGAACAATCTGCCATATCTACAAACAAGGTAAACTGGAATCATTTGGGTCCAAAGTAGGATAACTTCTTAATCCTAGCTCCTATGATATTGATTCAACTTCAGGGTGATTCTAAACTGATTAATGAGTCAGGATAATGCTTCTTATATCCGGATTCATTCAGGTTTGATTGGAAACTTGAAGAAACTGCCATATCTACAAACAAGATAAACTGAAATCATTTGGGTCCAAAGTGGGATAACTTCTTAATCCTAGCTCTTATGATACTGATTCAACTTCAGGGTGATTCTAAACTGATTATTGAGTCAGGATAAAGCTCCTTATATCCGGATTCATTCAGGTTTGATTGGAAACTTGAAGAAACTGCCATATCTACAAACAAGATAAACTGGAATCATTTGGATCCAAAGTGAGATAACTTCTTAATCCTAGCTCCTCTGATATTGATTCAACTTAAGGATGATTCTAAACTGATTAATGAGTCTGTATAAAGCTTCTTATATCTGGATTCATTCAGGTTTGATTGGAAACTTGAACAATCTGCCATATCTACAAACAAGGTAAACTGGAATCATTTGGGTCCAAAGTGGGATAACTTCTTAATCCTAGCTCCTATGATATTGATTCAACTTTAGGGTGATTCTAAACTGATTAATGAGTCAGGATAATGCTTCTTATATCCGGATTCATTCAGGTTTGATTGGAAACATGAAGAAACTGCCATATCTACAAACAAGATAAACTGAAATCATTTGGGTCCAAAGTGGGATAACTTCTTAATCCTAGCTCCTATGATATTGATTCAACTTCAGGGTGATTCTAAACTGATTAATGAGTCAGGATAAAGCACCTTATATCCGGATTCATTCAGGTTTGATTGGAAACTTGAAGAAACTGCCATATCTACAAACAAGATAAACTGGAATCATTTGGGTCCAAAGTGGGATAACTTCTAAATCCTAGCTCCTATGATATTGATTCAACTTCGGGGTGATTCTAAACTGATTAATAAGTCAGGATAAAGCTTCTTATATCCGGATTCATTCAGGTTTGATTTAATTCATGAAGAAACTGTCATATCTACAAACAGGGTAAACTGGAATCATTTGGGTCCAAAGTGGGATAACTTCTTAATCCTAGCTCCTATGATATTGATTCAACCTCAGGGTGATTCTAAACTGATTAATGAGTCAGGATAATGCTTCTTATATCCGGATTCATTCAGGTTTGATTGGAAACTTGAATAAACTGCCATATCTACAAACAAGGTAAACTGGAATCATTTGGGTCCAAAGTGGGATAACTTCTTAATCCTAGCTCCTCTGATATTGATTCAACTTAAGGATGATTCTAAACTGATTAATGAGTCAGGATAAAGCTTCTTATATCCGGATTCATTCAGGTTTGATTGGAAACTTGAACAATCTGCCATATCTACAAACAAGGTAAACTGGAATCATTTGGGTCCAAAGTGGGATAACTTCTTAATCCTAGCTCCTATGATATTGATTCAACTTCAGGGTGATTCTAAACTGATTAATGAGTCAGGATAAAGCTTCTTATATCCAGATTAATTCAGGTTTGATTTAGATCTTGAAGAAAATGCCATATCTACAAACAGTGTAAACTGGAATCATTTGGGTCCAAAGTGGGATAACTTCTTAATCCTAGCTCCTATGATATTGATTCAACCCAGGGTGATTCTAAACTGATTAATGAGTCAGGATAATGCTTCTTATATCCGGATTCATTCAGGTTTGATTGGAAAATTGAAGAAACTGCCATATCTACAAACAAGATAAACTGGAATCATTTGGGTCCAAAGTGGGATAACTTCTTAATCCTAGCTCCTATGATATTGATTCAACTTCAGGGTGATTATAACTGATTAATAAGTCAGGATAAAGCTTCTTATATTCGGATTCATTCAGGTTTGATTTAAATCATGAAGAAACTGCCATATCTACAAACTGGGTAAACTGGAATCATTTGGGTCCAAAGTGGGATAACTTCTTAATCCTAGCTCCTATGATATTGATTCAACTTCAGGGTGATTCTAAACTGATTAATGAGTCAGGATAATGTTTCTTATATCCGGATTCATTCAGGTTTGATTGGAAACTTGAAGAAACTGTCATATCTACAAACAAGATAAACTGGAATCATTTGGGTCCAAAGTGGGATAACTTCTTAATCCTAGCTCTTATGATATTGATTCAACTTCAGGGTGATTCTAATCTGATTATTGAGTCAGGATAAAGCTCCTTATATCCGGATTCATTCAGGTTTGATTGGAAACTTGAAGAAACTGCCATATCTACAAACAAGGTAAACTGGAATCATTTGGATCCAAAGTGGGATAACTTCTTAATCCTAGCTCCTCTGATATTGATTCAACTTAAGGATGATTCTAAACTGATTAATGAGTCAGGATAAAGCTTCTTATATCCTGATTCATTCAGGTTTGATTAGAATCTTGAAGAAACTGCCATAGCTACAAACAGGGTAAACTGGAATCACTAGGGTCCAAAGTGGGATAACTTCTTAATCCTAGCTCCTATGATATTAATTCAACTTCAGGGTGATTCTAAACTGATTAATGAGTCAGGATAAAGCTTCTTATATCCGGATTCTTTCAGGTTTATAAGAATCTTGAAGAAACTGCCATATCTACAAACAGGGTAAACTGGAATCACTAAGGTCCAAAGTGGGATAACTTCTTAATCCTAGCTCCTATGATATTGATTCAACTTCAGGGTGATTCTAAACTGATTAATGAGTCAGGATAATGTTTCTTATATCCGGATTCATTCAGGTTTGATTGGAAACCTGAAGAAACTGCCATATCTACAAACAAGATAAACTGGAATCATTTGGGTCCAAAGTGGGATAACTTCTTAATCCTAGCTCCTATGATATTGATTCAACTTCAGGGTGATTCTAAACTGATTAATGTGTCAGGATAAAGCTTCTTATATCCGGATTCTTTCAGGTTTATAACAATCTTGAAGAAACTGCCATATCTACAAACAGGGTAAACTGGAATCACTAAGGTCCAAAGTAGGATAACTTCTTAATCCTAGCTCCTATGATATTGATTCAACTTCAGGGTGGTTCTAAACTGATTAATAAGTCAAGATAAAGCTTCTTATATCCGGATTCATTCAGGTTTGATTTAAATCTTGAAGAAACTGCCATATCTACAAACACGGTAAACTGGAATCACTAGGGTCCAAAGTTGGATAACTTCTTAATCCTAGCTCCTATGATATTAATTCAACTTCAGGGTGATTCTAAACTGATTAATGAGTCAGGATAAAGCTTCTTATATCCGGATTCTTTCAGGTTTATAAGAATCTTGAAGAAACTGCCATATCTACAAACAGGGTAAACTGGAATCACTAAGGTCAAAAGTGGGATAACTTTTAATCCTAGCTCCTATGATATTGATTCAACTTCATAGTGATTCTAAACTGATTAATAAGTCAGGATAGAGCTTCTTATATCCGGATTCATTCAGGTTTGATTTAAATCATGAAGAAACTGCCATATCTACAAACAAGGTAAACTGGAATCATTTGGATCCAAAGTGGGATAACTTCTTAATCCTAGCTCCTCTGATATTGATTCAACTTAAGGATGATTCTAAACTGATTAATGATTCAGGATAAAGCTTCTTATATCCTGATTCATTAAGGTTTGATTAGAATCTTGAAAAAACTGCCATATCTGCAAACATGTTAAACTGGAATCACTAGGGTCCAAAGTGGGATAACTTCTTAATCCTAGCTCCTATGATATTAATTCAACTTCAGGGTGATTCTAAACTGATTAATCTGTCAGGATAAAGCTTCTTATATCCGGATTCTTTCAGGTTTATAAGAATCTTGAAGAAACTGCCATATCTACAAACAGGGTAAACTGGAATCACTAAAGTCCAAAGTGGGATAACTTCTTAATCCTAGCTCCTATGATATTGATTCAACTTCAGGGTGGTTCTAAAATGATTAATAAGTCAAGATAAAGCTTCTTATATCCGGATTCATTCAGGTTTGATTTAAATATTGAAGAAACTGCCATATCTACAAACATGGTAAACTGGAATCACTAGGGTCCAAAGTTGGATAACTTCTTAATCCTAGCTCCTATGATATTAATTCAACTTCAGGGTGATTCTAAACTGATTAATGAGTCAGTATAAAGCTTCTTATATCCGGATTCTTTCAGGTTTATAAGAATCTTGAAGAAACTGCCATATCTACAAACAGGGTAAACTGGAATCACTAAGGTCCAAAGTGGGATAACTTCTTAATCCTAGCTCCTATGATATTGATTCAACTTCATGGTGATTCTAAACTGATTAATAAGTCAGGATAAAGCTTCTTATATCCGGATTCATTCAGGTTTGATTTAAGTCATGAAGAAACTGCCATGTCTACAAACAGGGTAAACTGGAATCATTTGGGTCCAAAGTGGGATAACTTCTTAATCCTAGCTCCTATGATATTGATTCAACTTCAGGGTGATTCTAAACTGATTAATGAGTCAGGATAATGCTTCTTATATCCGGATTCATTCAAGTTTGATTGGAAACTTGAAGAAACTGTCATATCTACAAACAAGATAAACTGGAATCATTTGGGTACAAAGTGGGATAACTTCTTAATCCTAGCTCCTATGATATTGATTCAACTTCAGGGTGATTCTAAACTGATTATTGAGTCAGGATAAAGCTCCTTATATCCGGATTCATTCAGGTTTGATTGGAAACTTGAAGAAACTGCCATATCTACAAACAAGGTAAACTGGAATCATTTGGGTCCAAAGTGGGATAACTTCTTAATCCTAGCTCCTCTGATATTGATTCAACTTAAGGATGATTCTAAACTGATTAATGAGTCAGGATAAAGCTTCTTATATCTTGATTCATTCAGGTTTGATTAGAATCTTGAAGAAACTGCCATATCTACAAACAGGGTAAACTGGAATCACTAGGGTCCAAAGTGGGATAACTTCTTAATCCTAGGTCCTATGATATTAATTCAACTTCAGGGTGATTCTAAACTGATTAATGAGTCAGGATAAAGCTTCTTATTTCCGGATTCTTTCAGGTTTATAAGAATCTAGAAGAAACTGCCATATCTACAAACAGGGTAAACTGGAATCACTAAGGTCCAAAGTGGGATAACTTCTTAATCCTAGCTCCTATGATATTGCTTCAACTTCAGGGTGATTCTAAACTGATTAATAAGTCAGGATAACGCTTCTTATATCCGGATTCATTCAGGTTTGATTTAAATCATGAAGAAACTGTCATATCTACAAACAGGGTAAACTGGAATCATTTGGGTCCAAAGTGGGATAACTTCTTAATCCTAGCTCCTATGCTATTGATTCAACTTCAGGGTGATTCCAAACTGATTATTGAGTCAGGATAAAGCTCCTTATATCCGGATTCATTCAGGTTTGATTGGAAACTTGAAGAAACTGCCATATCTACAAACAAGGTAAACTGGAATCATTTGGATCCAAAGTGGGATAACTTCTTAATCCTAGCTCCTCTGATATTGATTCAACTTAAGGATGATTCTAAACTGATTAATGAGTCAGGATAAAGCTTCTTATATCCGGATTCATTCAGGTTTGATTGGAAACTTGAAGAATCTGCCATATCTACAAACAAGGTAAACTGGAATCATTTGGGTCCAAAGTGGGATAACTTTCTTAATCCTAGCTCCTATGATATTGATTCAACTTCAGGGTGATTCTAAACTGATTAATGAGTCAGGATAAAGCTTCTTATATCCGGATTCATTCAGGTTTGATTGGAAACTTGAAGAAACTGCCATATCTACAAACAAGGTAAACTGGAATCATTTGGGTCCAAAGTGGGATAACTTCTTAATCCTAGCTCCTTTGATATTGATTCAACTTCAGGGTGATTCTAAACTGATTAATGAGTCAGGATAAAGCTTCTTATATCCAGATTCATTCAGGTTTGATTTAAATCTTGAAGAAACTGCAATGTCTACAAACAGGGTAAACTGGAATCATTTGGGTCCAAAGTGGGATAACGTCTTAATCCTAGCTCCTATGATATTGATTAAACTTCAGGGTGATTCTAAACTTATTATTGAGTTAGGATAAAGCTCCTTATATCCGGATTCATTCAGGTTTGATTGGAAACTTGAAAAAACTGCCATATCTACAAACAAAGTAAACTGGAATCATTTGGATCCAAAGTGGGATAACTTCTTAATCCTAGCTCCTCTGATATTGATTCAACTTAAGGATTATTCTAAACTGATTAATGAGCCGGATAAAGCTTCTTATATCCTGATTCATTCAGGTTTGATTAAAATCTTGAAGAAACTGTCATATCTACAAACAGGTTAAACTGGAATCACTAGGGTCCAAAGTGGGATAACTTCTAAATCCTAGCTCCTATGATATTAATTCAACTTCAGGGTGATTCTAAACTGATTAATGAGTCAGGATAAAGCTTCTTATATCCGGATTCTTTCAGGTTTATAAGAATCTTGAAGAAACTGCCATATCTACAAACAGGGTAAACTGGAATCACTAAGGTCCAAAGTGGGATAACTTCTTAATCCTAGCTCCTATGATATTGATTCAACTTCAGGGTTATTCTAAACTGATTAATAAGTCAGGATAAAGCTTCTTATATCCGGATTCATTCAGGTTTGATTTAAATCATGAAGAAACTGCCATATCTACAAACAGGGTAAACTGGAATCATTTGGGTCCAAAGTGGGATAACTTCTTAATCCTAGCTCCTATGATATTGATTCAACTTCAGGGTGATTCTAAACTGATTAATGAGTCAGGATAATGCTTCTTATATCCGGATTCATTCAGGTTTGATTGGAAACTTGAAGAAACTGTCATATCTACAAACAAGGTAAACTGGAATCATTTGGATCCAAAGTGGGATAACTTCTTAATCCTAGCTCCTCTGATATTGATTCAACTTAAGGATTATTCTAAACTGATTAATGAGTCAGGATAAAGCTTCTTATATCCTGATTCATTCAGGTTTGATTAAAATCTTGAAGAAACTGTCATATCTACAAACAGGGTAAACTGGAATCACTAGGGTCCAAAGTGGGATAACTTCTTAATCCTAGCTCCTATGATATTAATTCAACTTCAGGGTGATTCTAAACTGATTAATGAGTCAGGATAAAGCTTCTTATATCCGGATTCTTTCAGGTTTATAAGAATCTTGAAGAAACTGCCATATCTACAAACAGGGTAAACTGGAATCACTAAGGTCCAAAGTGGGATAACTTCTTAATCCTAGCTCCTATGATATTGATTCAACTTCAGGGTGATTCTAAACTGATTAATAAGTCAGGATAAAGCTTCTTATATCCGGATTCATTCAGGTTTGATTTAAATCATGAAGAAACTGCCATATCTACAAACAGGGTAAACTGGAATCATTTGGGTCCAAAGTGGGATAACTTCTTAATCCTAGCTCCTTTGATATTGATTCAACTTCAGGGTGATTCTAAACTGATTATTGAGTCAGGATAAAGCTCCTTATATCCGGATTCATTCAGGTTTGATTGGAAACTTGAAGAAACTGCCATATCTACAAACAAGGTAAACTGGAATCATTTGGATCCAAAGTGGGATAACTTCTTAATCCTAGCTCCTCTGATATTGATTCAACTTAAGGATGATTCTAAACTGATTAATGAGTCGGGATAAAGCTTCTTATATCTTGATTCATTCAGGTTTGATTAGAATCTTGAAGAAACTGCCATATCTACAAACAGGGTAAACTGGAATCACTAGGGTCCAAAGTGGGATAACTTCTTAATCCTAGGTCCTATGATATTAATTCAACTTCAGGGTGATTCTAAACTGATTAATGAGTCAGGATAAAGCTTCTTATTTCCGGATTCTTTCAGGTTTATAAGAATCTTGAAGAAACTGCCATATCTACAAACAGGGTAAACTGGAATCACTAAGGTCCAAAGTGGGATAACTTCTTAATCCTAGCTCCTATGATATTGATTCAACTTCAGGGTGATTCTAAACTGATTAATAAGTCAGGATAAAGCTTCTTATATCCGGATTCATTCAGGTTTGATTTAAATCATGAAGAAACTGCCATATCTACAAACAGGGTAAACTTGGAATCATTTGGGTCCAAAGTGGGATAACTTCTTAATCCTAGCTCCTATGATATTGATTCAACTTCAGGGTGATTCTAAACTGATTAATGAGTCAGGATAATGCTTCTTATATCCGGATTCATTCAGGTTTTATTGGAAACTTGAAGAAACTGTCATATCTACAAACAAGATAAACTGGAATCATTTGGGTCCAAAGTGGGATAACTTCTTAATCCTAGCTCCTATGATATTGATTCAACTTCAGGGTGATTCTAAACTGATTATTGAGTCAGGATAAAGCTCCTTATATCCGGATTCATTCAGGTTTGATTGGAAACTTGAAGAAACTGTCATATCTACAAACAAGGTAAACTGGAATCATTTGGATCCAAAGTGGGATAACTTCTTAATCCTAGCTCCTCTGATATTGATTCAACTTAAGGATGATTCTAAACTGATTAATGAGTCAGGATAAAGCTTCTTATATCTTGATTCATTCAGGTTTGATTAGAATCTTGAAGAAACTGCCATATCTACAAACAGGGTAAACTCGAATCACTAGGGTCCAAAGTGGGATAACTTCTTAATCATAGGTCCTATGATATTAATTCAACTTCAGGGTGATTCTAAACTGATTAATGAGTCAGGATAAAGCTTCTTATTATCCGGATTCTTTCAGGTTTATAAGAATCTTGAAGAAACTGCCATATCTACAAACAGGGTAAACTGGAATCACTAAGGTCCAAAGTGGGATAACTTCTTAATCCTAGCTCCTATGATATTGATTCAACTTCAGGGTGATTCTAAACTGATTAATAAGTCAGGATAACGCTTCTTATATCCGGATTCATTCAGGTTTGATTTAAATCATGAAGAAACTGTCATATCTACAAACACGGTAAACTGGAATCATTTGGGTCCAAAGTGGGATAACTTCTTAATCCTAGCTCCTATGATATTGATTCAACCTCAGGGTGATTCTAAACTGATTAATGAGTCAGGATAATGCTTCTTATATCCGGATTCATTCAGGTTTGATTGGAAACTTGAAGAAACTGCCATATCTACAAACAAGGTAAACTGGAATCATTTGGGTCCAAAGTGGGATAACTTCTTAATCCTAGCTCCTATGCTATTGATTCAACTTCAGGGTGATTCTAAACTGATTATTGAGTCAGGATAAAGCTCCTTATATCCGGATTCATTCAGGTTTGATTGGAAACTTGAAGAAACTGCCATATCTACAAACAAGGTAAACTGGAATCATTTGGATCCAAAGTGGGATAACTTCTTAATCCTAGCTCCTCTGATATTGATTCAACTTAAGGATGATTCTAAACTGATTAATGAGTCAGGGATAAAGCTTCTTATATCCTGATTCATTCAGGTTTGATTAGAATCTTGAAGAAACTGCCATATCTACAAACAGGGTAAACTGGAATCACTAGGGTCCAAAGTGGGATAACTTCTTAATCCTAGCTCCTATGATATTAATTCAACTTCAGGGTGATTCTAAACTGATTAATGAGTCAGGATAAAGCTTCTTATATCCGGATTCATTTCAGGTTTGATAAGAATCTTGAAGAAACTGCCATATCTACAAACAGGGTAAACTGGAATCACTTAAGGTCCAAAGTGGGATAACTTCTTAATCCTAGCTCCTATGATATTGATTCAACTTCAGGGTGATTCTAAACTGATTAATAAGTCAGGATAAAGCTTCTTATATCCGGATTCATTCAGGTTTGATTTAAATCATGAAGAAACTGCCATATCTACAAACAGGGTAAACTGGAATCATTTGGGTCCAAAGTGGGATAACTTCTTAATCCTAGCTCCTATGATATTGATTCAACTTCAGGGTGATTCTAAACTGATTAATGAGTCAGGATAATGCTTCTTATATCCGGATTCATTCAGGTTTGATTGGAAACTTGAAGAAACTGCCATATCTACAAACAAGGATAAACTGGAATCATTTGGGTCCAAAGTGGGATAACTTCTTAATCCTAGCTCCTATGATATTGATTCAACTTCAGGGTGATTCTAAACTGATTATTGAGTCAGGATAAAGCTCCTTATATCCGGATTCATTCAGGTTTGATTGGAAACTTGAAGAAACTGCCATATCTACAAACAAGGTAAACTGGAATCATTTGGATCCAAAGTGGGATAACTTCTTAATCCTAGCTCCTCTGATATTGATTCAACTTAAGGATGATTCTAAACTGATTAATGAGTCAGGATAAAGCTTCTTATATCCTGATTCATTCAGGTTTGATTAGAATCTTGAAGAAACTGCCATATCTACAAACAGGGTAAACTGGAATCACTAGGGTCCAAAGTGGGATAACTTCTTAATCCTAGCTCCTATGATATTAATTCAACTTCAGGGTGATTCTAAACTGATTAATGAGTCAGGATAAAGCTTCTTATATCCGGATTCATTCAGGTTTGATTAAGAATCTTGAAGAAACTGCCATATCTACAAACAGGGTAAACTGGAATCACTTAGGGTCCAAAGTGGGATAACTTCTTAATCCTAGCTCCTATGATATTGATTCAACTTCAGGGTGATTCTAAACTGATTAATGAGTCAGGATAAAGCTTCTTATATCCGGATTCATTCAGGTTTGATTTAAATCATTGAAGAAACTGCCATATCTACAAACAGGGTAAACTGGAATCATTTGGGTCCAAAGTGGGATAACTTCTTAATCCTAGCTCCTATGATATTGATTCAACTTCAGGGTGATTCTAAACTGATTAATGAGTCAGGATAAATGCTTCTTATATCCGGATTCATTCAGGTTTGATTGGAAACTTGAAGAAACTGCCATATCTACAAACAAGGTAAACTGGAATCATTTGGGTCCAAAGTGGGATAACTTCTTAATCCTAGCTCCTATGATATTGATTCAACTTCAGGGTGATTCTAAACTGATTATTGAGTCAGGATAAAGCTCCTTATATCCGGATTCATTCAGGTTTGATTGGAAACTTGAAGAAACTGCCATATCTACAAACAAGGTAAACTGGAATCATTTGGATCCAAAGTGGGATAACTTCTTAATCCTAGCTCCTATGATATTGATTCAACTTCAGGGTGATTCTAAACTGATTAATGAGTCAGGATAAAGCTTCTTATATCCTGATTCATTCAGGTTTGATTAGAATCTTGAAGAAACTGCCATATCTACAAACAGGGTAAACTGGAATCACTTAGGGTCCAAAGTGGGATAACTTCTTAATCCTAGCTCCTATGATATTGATTCAACTTCAGGGTGATTCTAAACTGATTAATGAGTCAGGATAAAGCTTCTTATATCCGGATTCATTCAGGTTTGATTAGAATCTTGAAGAAACTGCCATATCTACAAACAGGGTAAACTGGAATCACTTAGGGTCCAAAGTGGGATAACTTCTTAATCCTAGCTCCTATGATATTGATTCAACTTCAGGGTGATTCTAAACTGATTAATGAGTCAGGATAAAGCTTCTTATATCCGGATTCATTCAGGTTTGATTGAAATCTTGAAGAAACTGCCATATCTACAAACAAGGTAAACTGGAATCATTTGGGTCCAAAGTGGGATAACTTCTTAATCCTAGCTCCTATGATATTGATTCAACTTCAGGGTGATTCTAAACTGATTAATGAGTCAGGATAAAGCTTCTTATATCCGGATTCATTCAGGTTTGATTGGAAACTTGAAGAAACTGCCATATCTACAAACAAGGGTAAACTGGAATCATTTGGGTCCAAAGTGGGATAACTTCTTAATCCTAGCTCCTATGATATTGATTCAACTTCAGGGTGATTCTAAACTGATTAATGAGTCAGGATAAAGCTTCTTATATCCGGATTCATTCAGGTTTGATTAGGAAACTTGAAGAAACTGCCATATCTACAAACAAGGGTAAACTGGAATCATTTGGATCCAAAGTGGGATAACTTCTTAATCCTAGCTCCTATGATATTGATTCAACTTCAGGGTGATTCTAAACTGATTAATGAGTCAGGATAAAGCTTCTTATATCCGGATTCATTCAGGTTTGATTGGAAACTTGAAGAAACTGCCATATCTACAAACAAGGGTAAACTGGAATCATTTGGGTCCAAAGTGGGATAACTTCTTAATCCTAGCTCCTATGATATTGATTCAACTTCAGGGTGATTCTAAACTGATTAATGAGTCAGGATAAAGCTTCTTATATCCGGATTCATTCAGGTTTGATTGGAAACTTGAAGAAACTGCCATATCTACAAACAAGGTAAACTGGAATCATTTGGGTCCAAAGTGGGATAACTTCTTAATCCTAGCTCCTATGATATTGATTCAACTTCAGGGTGATTCTAAACTGATTAATGAGTCAGGATAAAGCTTCTTATATCCGGATTCATTCAGGTTTGATTGAAATCTTGAAGAAACTGCCATATCTACAAACAGGGTAAACTGGAATCATTTGGGTCCAAAGTGGGATAACTTCTTAATCCTAGCTCCTATGATATTGATTCAACTTCAGGGTGATTCTAAACTGATTAATGAGTCAGGATAAAGCTTCTTATATCCGGATTCATTCAGGTTTGATTGGAAACTTGAAGAAACTGCCATATCTACAAACAAGGTAAACTGGAATCATTTGGATCCAAAGTGGGATAACTTCTTAATCCTAGCTCCTATGATATTGATTCAACTTAAGGGATGATTCTAAACTGATTAATGAGTCAGGATAAAGCTTCTTATATCCGGATTCATTCAGGTTTGATTAGAAATCTTGAAGAAACTGCCATATCTACAAACAGGGTAAACTGGAATCACTTAGGGTCCAAAGTGGGATAACTTCTTAATCCTAGCTCCTATGATATTGATTCAACTTCAGGGTGATTCTAAACTGATTAATGAGTCAGGATAAAGCTTCTTATATCCGGATTCATTCAGGTTTGATTAGAAATCTTGAAGAAACTGCCATATCTACAAACAGGGTAAACTGGAATCATTAGGGTCCAAAGTGGGATAACTTCTTAATCCTAGCTCCTATGATATTGATTCAACTTCAGGGTGATTCTAAACTGATTAATGAGTCAGGATAAAGCTTCTTATATCCGGATTCATTCAGGTTTGATTGAAATCTTGAAGAAACTGCCATATCTACAAACAGGGTAAACTGGAATCATTTGGGTCCAAAGTGGGATAACTTCTTAATCCTAGCTCCTATGATATTGATTCAACTTCAGGGTGATTCTAAACTGATTAATGAGTCAGGATAAAGCTTCTTATATCCGGATTCATTCAGGTTTGATTGGAAACTTGAAGAAACTGCCATATCTACAAACAAGGTAAACTGGAATCATTTGGGTCCAAAGTGGGATAACTTCTTAATCCTAGCTCCTATGATATTGATTCAACTTCAGGGTGATTCTAAACTGATTAATGAGTCAGGATAAAGCTTCTTATATCCGGATTCATTCAGGTTTGATTGGAAACTTGAAGAAACTGCCATATCTACAAACAAGGTAAACTGGAATCATTTGGGTCCAAAGTGGGATAACTTCTTAATCCTAGCTCCTATGATATTGATTCAACTTCAGGATGATTCTAAACTGATTAATGAGTCAGGATAAAGCTTCTTATATCCTGATTCATTCAGGTTTGATTAGAATCTTGAAGAAACTGCCATATCTACAAACAGGGTAAACTGGAATCACTTAGGGTCCAAAGTGGGATAACTTCTTAATCCTAGCTCCTATGATATTGATTCAACTTCAGGGTGATTCTAAACTGATTAATGAGTCAGGATAAAGCTTCTTATATCCGGATTCATTCAGGTTTGATTAGAATCTTGAAGAAACTGCCATATCTACAAACAGGGTAAACTGGAATCACTTAGGGTCCAAAGTGGGATAACTTCTTAATCCTAGCTCCTATGATATTGATTCAACTTCAGGGTGATTCTAAACTGATTAATAAG
>JABCMI010000308.1:0-48380 GCA_026261945.1 Hirschfeldia incana
ATGTAACGAGGTTTGGTTCATCCGTACAAGATTTGAATTAAGGCGCCATTGGTGACTTCAGGAGCAAGCTAACCTCGTCCCTTGTCTCATAACAAGAGAAGAGATTATTTAAACATTTTGAGTCGGCAAGGAGGGAGAGAGCCGTTGGGGGCTAAGTTGACCTTGAAGAGAGATCACATGTGAGGAAGAGGTGCTGTCACTTTCACTCGCCTGTCCGAGCCACACTGTCTCTTGTGTCGACTTCTTTGTTTATTATTTTGCTCTCTGATGTATTCTCTATAAATGTAAGTGTCCATGAACAAAATCAAGTAAGGAATAAGAAACTCCTTCTAGTCTCTTTATCTCTCTCGGTTACTTATCTCATCAAACAATCTCATATCTTTTCTTAATTCTCACATTAAATCCTTAAAACTCTCATGGTATCAGAGCATTTTTGCTCTTGAGACCTAAATCTCTTATTTTCTTTTTATTACTTCCGCTAAATCTCTGTTCTTAAGTTTCTATTTTTGGCAAAAATTCTTGTGTTCTTGAGCTGTTCTTCATTTTCAGTTCCAGAATTTGCCAAAAATGGAAAAATCTTCTAAAATCTCTATTCCAGTGAACCTAACTGGTGCTAACTACCTGCTGTGGTCAAGATTGGCCAAGACAGCCCTTGGAGGTCGGGGCTTATGGAACCATGTGTCCGGGGAAGCTCCAACTAAGACCATTCAAGATGAAGGTGGCGTTTCAATGGTGGTAGCTGCGGATGATAAATGGGATCAGGAGGATCTCATGGTGTTATCAATCATCCAAAACAGTCTTGAACCATCTATCTTGGAAGCTTACTCCTACTGTGAGAGCTCCAAAGAGTTGTGGAACACTTTAGAGAAAGTGTTTGGCAACATCACCAACCTGAGCCGGGTGTTTGAGATCAAGAAAGCCATCAACTCTCTTCACCAAGAAAGCATGGACTTCAATCAACACTTTGGGAAGTTCAGAGCTCTATGGGCCGAGCTAGAGATGCTAAGACCGGGCACCTTGGATCCCATTGTTCTCAGTGAGCGTAGAGAACAAGACAAGGTCTTTGCACTACTTCTCACTCTTCACCCAGGTTACAATGACCTCATTAAGCATCTCCTCCGGGCTGAGAAACTACCAACTCTTGAAGAAGTGTGTGCTCAGATTCAAAAGGAAGTGGGATCAGTGGGGTTGTTTGGAGGCAAGGGCGAGTTGGTTCTAGCAAATCAAGTGAATCAAGTGGAGGGAAGTGCTAACAAGAGCAACTTCAAACCGGAGGACAAGAAGCTATGGACCTGTGATCATTGCAAGAAGAAGGGCCATGGAAAGGACAAGTGCTGGCTCCTCCACCCTCATCTCAAGACCATGAAGTTTAGAACCAACCCCAATGAGGCAAGAGCTAACTTCTCGGGTGATATGGGAGAGCCATCCAACCGCAATGGACCCGGGACAAGTGATCTCAAGGCAATGACAACCAACATCCAAGCTCCTATGAGAAACTACCAAGATGAGAGTATCAAACGTTCAGACCTTGAAGCTCTCATCAAGGCCCTCAGGGACAACTCTGGTAACACTCTTGGTCTCTCACTTCATGCTTCGGCTAATGGTATAACCTTAGAAAATTCAAAAATGATAAAACCTTTGGTTATTGATTCCGGGGCTAGCCATCACATGATTAGTGATCTTAGCCTAATTAAAAATTTGACTCCTGCCTTAGGAAATGTTATTGTAGCTGATGGTAACAAGGTTCCAATTAAAGGCATGGGAGATCTTAAATTATTTGAAAAAAATTCTAAAGCTTTTTATATGCCTAGCTTTACTTCAAATTTGTTATCTGTTAAAAGAGTAACAAATGACTTGAATTGCAATGTTATATTCACCCCTAATGATGTCTATTTTCAGGATATTGAATCTTGTAGGTTGCTTGGCAAAGGTGTTGGCAAGGGAAACTTATACTTGCTAGAAGACACTAAGCTTGCATCCGATTTATCTATTGCTTTCAATTCAAGTTTTAATTTACCTAAAGATGTAATGTGGCATGCTAGATTAGGTCATCCTCATTCTCGTGCTTTGAACATCATGTTGCCTAGTATTTCCTTTCAAAAAGATTGTGAAGCTTGTATTCTAGGAAAGCATTGTAAAAGTGTCTTTCCTAAATCTAGTACAATCTATGAACACTGCTTTGATTTAATTCACTCTGATGTATGGACTGCACCATGTCTTTCTAGAGAACATCATAAGTATTTTGTGACATTTATAGATGAAAAATCAAAATATACTTGGATTACTCTATTACAATCAAAGGATAGGGTATTAGATGCATTCATAAATTTTCAAACATATATCTCTAACCATTACAATGCCAAGATTAAAATTTTGAGATCAGATAATGGAGGAGAATATACAAGCAATGCATTCAAAGCTCATCTGGCAAAGCATGGCGTGATTCATCAAACAAGCTGCCCATACACCCCACAACAAAATGGCGTGGCTGAGAGAAAGAATAGGCATCTCATGGAAGTTACCAGGAGCATGATGTTTCACACAAGTGTCCCAAAGAAGTTTTGGGGAGATGCAGTCTTAACTGCATGTTACTTAATCAACCGGATTCCCACAAGAGTTCTCCATGATCAATCACCATTTGAGGTACTAAATAAACAGAAACCATCCATTGATCATATGCGTGTGTTTGGGTGTATTTGTTTTGTCTTGATACCAGGAGAACTAAGGAACAAGCTAGAGGCTAAAAGTACAAAAGCAATGTTCATTGGCTACTCACCTCACCAGAAGGGTTACAAGTGTTATGAACCAGGGACTAGGAGAGTCCTTGTCTCACGAGATGTCAAGTTTGTAGAAACAAGAGGATACTACAACAACAAGGACTGGAATGAGCTAGAAAACCTGTCACAATCCGCATCAGATCGAGCTGAGAACCTCCGGAGGGTTATGCAGAGACTTGGAGTCAGTGTACCTGTAAGAAGACCAGATACTGCCTCCGAACCACCAAGACATGACCCGGAAGACAGTGACTTGCCTAACCCAGCCGTACCAACTACAGATGAAGCTGAGATCACCAATACTACTCCTCTGGATCCTGAGGGGGGCAGTGAACAAGAATCAGTACCAGAAGATGTTGTTCATGATCAAGAGGAGCAGCAATCTGTGGATGATACACGGGTGGATCAAAGCCAGAATGAAGAAGAGGAAGACCAGAATGAAGATGCACCACCAGTACTAAGGAGAAGTACTAGGGAAAGGAAACCAGCATCAAACTGGAGCAACACTAGAGTCTATTTCAATGCAACAGCAGTAGCTCATCCGATCAGTGCCGTGTGCTCTTTAGCATGTTATCCAGAGGATCATCAAGCGTTTGTAAGTTCCTTGGATCAAGAGTGGATACCAAGAACGTACTTAGAAGCTATGGAAGATGATGAGTGGAGACAATCAGTAAAGGATGAGATGGGAGCTATGGAGAAGAACAACACTTGGTATGAGACTGAACTTCCAAAAGGGAAGAAAGCCGTAACAAGTAGACTCATCCACACCATCAAGTATCTGGCTAATGGAAAGCCAGAGAGGAAAAAGACCAGATTGGTGGCTAGAGGATACACACAAGTATATGGTGAAGACTATCTAGACACATTTGCTCCTGTGGCAAAGCTTCATACCATCAGAATCCTACTCTCATTGGCAGTAAACTTAGAGTGGGATCTTTGGCAAATGGATGTGAAGAATGCCTTCTTGCAAGGAGAACTAGAAGATGAAGTGTATATGAGGCCACCTCCTGGTATGGAAGATATGGTAAAGCCAGGAAATGTTCTTAGACTCAGGAAGGCAATATATGGGCTAAAGCAATCTCCAAGAGCTTGGTATCACAAGCTGAGCACTACACTGAATGGAAGAGGCTTTGTGAAGTCTCAAGCAGATCACACATTGTTTACGCTTACCAGCAAGCAAGGGATAGTGGTGATATTAGTATATGTGGATGATATCATCATCACAGGCAGTGATAAGGAGGGAATCATCTCAACCAAGATCTTTCTCAAGGCTGCATTCGACATCAAAGACCTAGGAGAGCTAAAGTACTTCCTTGGCATTGAGATTTGTAGATCAAAGGAAGGGTTATTTCTCTCTCAAAGAAAATATACCTTGGATATCCTAAAGGAGGCAGGAGACCTTGGAGGGAGACAAGCTAAGACACCACTTGAAGAGGGCTACAAAGTATTACGAGAGGGGGAGTATGAAGATACTCCATTCCAAGATGTCAAGAAGTATAGAAGAATGGTTGGGAAGTTGATTTATCTTACCATCACTCGACCAGACCTATGCTTTGCAGTAAACCAAGTAAGCCAGCAGATGCAAGCCCCAAAGATACACCACTGGCACATGGTTGAGAGGATCTTGAGATACTTGAGAGAAGCTCCGGGTCAGGGTGTGTGGATGGCTTGTAACAAGAGCACTGAAGTTGTTGGATACTGTGATGCTGATTGGGCAGGAGATAGAGTTGATAGGAGATCAACTACTGGTTATTGCACATTCATAGGAGGAAATCTAGTTACATGGAAGAGCAAGAAGCAAAAGGTGGTCTCTTGCTCAAGTGCTGAAGCTGAGTATAGATCTATGAGAAAGCTAACCAGTGAACTCATATGGATCAAGGGACTGCTAAGGGACGTTGGTATAGAGATCACCACGCCTATGACCATGCACTGTGATAACCAAGCTGCCATACACATTGCTTCCAACTCAGTGTTCCATGAAAGAACTAAACACATAGAGGTGGATTGTCACAAAGTAAGGCAAGCAGTGGAGCAACAATTGATCCTTCCATGCTACACTAGAAGTGAAGATCAACTAGCTGACATCTTCACAAAGGCAGCCAGCAGTAAGGTCTGTGAGTTCATACACCCTAAACTTGGACTCATAGATCTCTCATGTCACTAGACTCTCCTCCATGAAGTGATCTACTCTTTTTCCTTGGCTTGGGTTTTCTCCCATTGGGTTTTACCTAGCTAAGGTTTTAATGAGGGATTGCTTCATGGCTTCCAAGCTTGACTTGTTTCACATGGTCAAGCTTGAGGGGGAGTGTTGACATGAAGAATAAAAAGGCACATTCTGATGTAAAGAATACAAGGAGATGACTTGAACAAGATGTAACGAGGTTTGGGTTCATCCGTACAAGATTTGAATTAAGGCGCCATTGGTGACTTCAGGAGCAAGCTAACCTCGTCCCTTGTCTCATAATCAAGAGAAGAGATTATTTAAACATTATTGATGTCGGCAAGGAGGGAGAGAGCCGTTGGGGCTAAGTTGACCTTGAAGAGAGATCACATGTGAGGAAGAGGTGCTGTCACTTTCACTCGCCTGTCCGAGCCACACTGTCTCTTGTGTCGACATTCTTTGTTTATTATTTTGCTCTCTGATGTATTCTCTATAAATGTAATGTGTCCATGAACTAAATCAAGTAAGGAATAAGAAACTCCTTCTAGTCTCTTTATCTCTCTCGGTTACTTATCTCATCAAACAATCTCATAATCTTTTCTTAATTCTCACATTAAATCCTTAAAACTCTCATTATCCCACTTTGGACCCAAATGATTCCAGTTTACCGCTGTTTGTAGATATGGCAGTTTCTTCAAGTTTCTGATCAAACCTGAATGAATCCGGATATAAGAAGATTTATCCTGACTCATTAATCAGTTTAGAATCACCCTGAAGTTGAATCAATATCATAGGAGCTAGGATTAAGAAGTTATCCCACTTTGGACCCAAATGATTCCAGTTTACCCTGTTTGTAGATATGGCAGTTTCTTCAAGTTTCTGATCAAACCTGAATGAATCCGGATATAAGAAGATTTATCCTGACTCATTAATCAGTTTAGAATCACCCTGAAGTTGAATCAATATCATAGGAGCTAGGATTAAGAAGTTATCCCACTTTGGACCCAAATGATTCCAGTTTACCCTGTTTGTAGATATGGCAGTTTCTTCAAGTTTCTGATCAAACCTGAATGAATCCGGATATAAGAAGATTTATCCTGACTCATTAATCAGTTTAGAATCACCCTGAAGTTGAATCAATATCATAGGAGCTAGGATTAAGAAGTTATCCCACTTTGGACCCAAATGATTCCAGTTTACCCTGTTTGTAGATATGGCAGTTTCTTCAAGTTTCTGATCAAACCTGAATGAATCCGGATATAAGAAGATTTATCCTGACTCATTAATCAGTTTAGAATCACCCTGAAGTTGAATCAATATCATAGGAGCTAGGATTAAGAAGTTATCCCACTTTGGACCCAAATGATTCCAGTTTACCCTGTTTGTAGATATGGCAGTTTCTTCAAGTTTCTGATCAAACCTGAATGAATCCGGATATAAGAAGATTTATCCTGACTCATTAATCAGTTTAGAATCACCCTGAAGTTGAATCAATATCATAGGAGCTAGGATTAAGACGTTATCCCACTTTGGACCCAAATGATTCCAGTTTACCGCTGTTTGTAGATATGGCAGTTTCTTCAAGTTTCTGATCAAACCTGAATGAATCCGGATATAAGAAGATTTATCCTGACTCATTAATCAGTTTAGAATCACCCTGAAGTTGAATCAATATCATAGGAGCTAGGATTAAGAAGTTATCCCACTTTGGACCCAAATGATTCCAGTTTACCGCTGTTTGTAGATATGGCAGTTTCTTCAAGTTTCTGATCAAACCTGAATGAATCCGGATATAAGAAGATTTATCCTGACTCATTAATCAGTTTAGAATCACCCTGAAGTTGAATCAATATCATAGGAGCTAGGATTAAGAAGTTATCCCACTTTGGACCCAAATGATTCCAGTTTACCCTGTTTGTAGATATGGCAGTTTCTTCAAGTTTCTGATCAAACCTGAATGAATCCGGATATAAGAAGATTTATCCTGACTCATTAATCAGTTTAGAATCACCCTGAAGTTGAATCAATATCATAGGAGCTAGGATTAAGAAGTTATCCCACTTTGGACCCAAATGATTCCAGTTTACCCTGTTTGTAGATATGGCAGTTTCTTCAAGTTTCTGATCAAACCTGAATGAATCCGGATATAAGAAGATTTATCCTGACTCATTAATCAGTTTAGAATCACCCTGAAGTTGAATCAATATCATAGGAGCTAGGATTAAGAAGTTATCCCACTTTGGACCCAAATGATTCCAGTTTACCCTGTTTGTAGATATGGCAGTTTCTTCAAGTTTCTGATCAAACCTGAATGAATCCGGATATAAGAAGATTTATCCTGACTCATTAATCAGTTTAGAATCACCCTGAAGTTGAATCAATATCATAGGAGCTAGGATTAAGAAGTTATCCCACTTTGGACCCAAATGATTCCAGTTTACCCTGTTTGTAGATATGGCAGTTTCTTCAAGTTTCTGATCAAACCTGAATGAATCCGGATATAAGAAGATTTATCCTGACTCATTAATCAGTTTAGAATCACCCTGAAGTTGAATCAATATCATAGGAGCTAGGATTAAGAAGTTATCCCACTTTGGACCCAAATGATTCCAGTTTACCCTGTTTGTAGATATGGCAGTTTCTTCAAGTTTCTGATCAAACCTGAATGAATCCGGATATAAGAAGATTTATCCTGACTCATTAATCAGTTTAGAATCACCCTGAAGTTGAATCAATATCATAGGAGCTAGGATTAAGACGTTATCCCACTTTGGACCCAAATGATTCCAGTTTACGCTGTTTGTAGATATGGCAGTTTCTTCAAGTTTCTGATCAAACCTGAATGAATCCGGATATAAGAAGATTTATCCTGACTCATTAATCAGTTTAGAATCACCCTGAAGTTGAATCAATATCATAGGAGCTAGGATTAAGAAGTTATCCCACTTTGGACCCAAATGATTCCAGTTTACCCTGTTTGTAGATATGGCAGTTTCTTCAAGTTTCTGATCAAACCTGAATGAATCCGGATATAAGAAGATTTATCCTGACTCATTAATCAGTTTAGAATCACCCTGAAGTTGAATCAATATCATAGGAGCTAGGATTAAGAAGTTATCCCACTTTGGACCCAAATGATTCCAGTTTACGCTGTTTGTAGATATGGCAGTTTCTTCAAGTTTCTGATCAAACCTGAATGAATCCGGATATAAGAAGATTTATCCTGACTCATTAATCAGTTTAGAATCACCCTGAAGTTGAATCAATATCATAGGAGCTAGGATTAAGAAGTTATCCCACTTTGGACCCAAATGATTCCAGTTTACCCTGTTTGTAGATATGGCAGTTTCTTCAAGTTTCTGATCAAACCTGAATGAATCCGGATATAAGAAGATTTATCCTGACTCATTAATCAGTTTAGAATCACCCTGAAGTTGAATCAATATCATAGGAGCTAGGATTAAGAAGTTATCCCACTTTGGACCCAAATGATTCCAGTTTACGCTGTTTGTAGATATGGCAGTTTCTTCAAGTTTCTGATCAAACCTGAATGAATCCGGATATAAGAAGATTTATCCTGACTCATTAATCAGTTTAGAATCACCCTGAAGTTGAATCAATATCATAGGAGCTAGGATTAAGAAGTTATCCCACTTTGGACCCAATGATTCCAGTTTACCCTGTTTGTAGATATGGCAGTTTCTTCAAGATTCTGAATCAAACATGAATGAATCCGGATATAAGAAGCTCTATCCTGACTCATTAATCAGTTTAGAATCACCCTGAAGTTGAATCAATATCATAGGAGCTAGGATTAAGAAGTTATCCCACTTTGGACCCAAATGATTCCAGTTTACCCTGTTTGTAGATATGGCAGTTTCTTCAAGTTTCTGATCAAACCTGAATGAATCCGGATATAAGAAGCTTTATCCTGACTCATTAATCAGTTTAGAATCACCCTGAAGTTGAATCAATATCATAGGAGCTAGGATTAAGAAGTTATCCCACTTTGGACCCAAATGATTCCAGTTTACCCTGTTTGTAGATATGGCAGTTTCTTCAAGTTTCTGATCAAACCTGAATGAATCCGGATATAAGAAGATTTATCCTGACTCATTAATCAGTTTAGAATCACCCTGAAGTTGAATCAATATCATAGGAGCTAGGATTAAGACGTTATCCCACTTTGGACCCAAATGATTCCAGTTTACCCTGTTTGTAGATATGGCAGTTTCTTCAAGTTTCTGATCAAACCTGAATGAATCCGGATATAAGAAGATTTATCCTGACTCATTAATCAGTTTAGAATCACCCTGAAGTTGAATCAATATCATAGGAGCTAGGATTAAGAAGTTATCCCACTTTGGACCCAAATGATTCCAGTTTACCCTGTTTGTAGATATGGCAGTTTCTTCAAGTTTCTGATCAAACCTGAATGAATCCGGATATAAGAAGATTTATCCTGACTCATTAATCAGTTTAGAATCACCCTGAAGTTGAATCAATATCATAGGAGCTAGGATTAAGACGTTATCCCACTTTGGACCCAAATGATTCCAGTTTACCCTGTTTGTAGATATGGCAGTTTCTTCAAGTTTCTGATCAAACCTGAATGAATCCGGATATAAGAAGCTCTATCCTGACTCATTAATCAGTTTAGAATCACCCTGAAGTTGAATCAATATCATAGGAGCTAGGATTAAGAAGTTATCCCACTTTGGACCCAAATGATTCCAGTTTACCCTGTTTGTAGATATGGCAGTTTCTTCAAGTTTCTGATCAAACCTGAATGAATCCGGATATAAGAAGCATTATCCTGACTCATTAATCAGTTTAGAATCACCCTGAAGTTGAATCAATATCATAGGAGCTAGGATTAAGAAGTTATCCCACTTTGGACCCAATGTGATTCCAGTTTACCCGGTTTGTAGATATGGCAGTTTCTTCAAGATTCTAATCAAACATGAATGAATCCGGATACAAGAAGCTCTATCCTGACTCATTAATCAGTTTAGAATCACCCTGAAGTTGAATCAATATCATAGGAGCTAGGATTAAGAAGTTATCCCACTTTGGACCCAAATGATTCCAGTTTACCCTGTTTGTAGATATGGCAGTTTCTTCAAGTTTCTGATCAAACCTGAATGAATCCGGATATAAGAAGATTTATCCTGACTCATTAATCAGTTTAGAATCACCCTGAAGTTGAATCAATATCATAGGAGCTAGGATTAAGACGTTATCCCACTTTGGACCCAAATGATTCCAGTTTACCGCTGTTTGTAGATATGGCAGTTTCTTCAAGTTTCTGATCAAACCTGAATGAATCCGGATATAAGAAGATTTATCCTGACTCATTAATCAGTTTAGAATCACCCTGAAGTTGAATCAATATCATAGGAGCTAGGATTAAGAAGTTATCCCACTTTGGACCCAAATGATTCCAGTTTACCCTGTTTGTAGATATGGCAGTTTCTTCAAGTTTCTGATCAAACCTGAATGAATCCGGATATAAGAAGATTTATCCTGACTCATTAATCAGTTTAGAATCACCCTGAAGTTGAATCAATATCATAGGAGCTAGGATTAAGACGTTATCCCACTTTGGACCCAAATGATTCCAGTTTACGCTGTTTGTAGATATGGCAGTTTCTTCAAGTTTCTGATCAAACCTGAATGAATCCGGATATAAGAAGATTTATCCTGACTCATTAATCAGTTTAGAATCACCCTGAAGTTGAATCAATATCATAGGAGCTAGGATTAAGAAGTTATCCCACTTTGGACCCAAATGATTCCAGTTTACCCTGTTTGTAGATATGGCAGTTTCTTCAAGTTTCTGATCAAACCTGAATGAATCCGGATATAAGAAGATTTATCCTGACTCATTAATCAGTTTAGAATCACCCTGAAGTTGAATCAATATCATAGGAGCTAGGATTAAGAAGTTATCCCACTTTGGACCCAAATGATTCCAGTTTACCCTGTTTGTAGATATGGCAGTTTCTTCAAGTTTCTGATCAAACCTGAATGAATCCGGATATAAGAAGATTTATCCTGACTCATTAATCAGTTTAGAATCACCCTGAAGTTGAATCAATATCATAGGAGCTAGGATTAAGAAGTTATCCCACTTTGGACCCAATGATTCCAGTTTACCCTGTTTGTAGATATGGCAGTTTCTTCAAGATTTCTGAATCAAACCTGAATGAATCCGGATATAAGAAGCTCTATCCTGACTCATTAATCAGTTTAGAATCACCCTGAAGTTGAATCAATATCATAGGAGCTAGGATTAAGAAGTTATCCCACTTTGGACCCAAATGATTCCAGTTTACCCATGTTTGTAGATATGGCAGTTTCTTCAAGTTTCTGATCAAACCTGAATGAATCCGGATATAAGAAGCTTTATCCTGACTCATTAATCAGTTTAGAATCACCCTGAAGTTGAATCAATATCATAGGAGCTAGGATTAAGAAGTTATCCCACTTTGGACCCAAATGATTCCAGTTTACCCTGTTTGTAGATATGGCAGTTTCTTCAAGTTTCTGATCAAACATGAATGAATCCGGATATAAGAAGATTTATCCTGACTCATTAATCAGTTTAGAATCACCCTGAAGTTGAATCAATATCATAGGAGCTAGGATTAAGAAGTTATCCCACTTTGGACCCAAATGATTCCAGTTTACCCTGTTTGTAGATATGGCAGTTTCTTCAAGTTTCTGATCAAACCTGAATGAATCCGGATATAAGAAGATTTATCCTGACTCATTAATCAGTTTAGAATCACCCTGAAGTTGAATCAATATCATAGGAGCTAGGATTAAGACGTTATCCCACTTTGGACCCAAATGATTCCAGTTTACGCTGTTTGTAGATATGGCAGTTTCTTCAAGTTTCTGATCAAACCTGAATGAATCCGGATATAAGAAGATTTATCCTGACTCATTAATCAGTTTAGAATCACCCTGAAGTTGAATCAATATCATAGGAGCTAGGATTAAGAAGTTATCCCACTTTGGACCCAAATGATTCCAGTTTACCATGTTTGTAGATATGGCAGTTTCTTCAAGTTTCTGATCAAACCTGAATGAATCCGGATATAAGAAGCTCTATCCTGACTCATTAATCAGTTTAGAATCACCCTGAAGTTGAATCAATATCATAGGAGCTAGGATTAAGAAGTTATCCCACTTTGGACCCAAATGATTCCAGTTTACCCTGTTTGTAGATATGGCAGTTTCTTCAAGTTTCTGATCAAACCTGAATGAATCCGGATATAAGAAGCATTATCCTGACTCATTAATCAGTTTAGAATCACCCTGAAGTTGAATCAATATCATAGGAGCTAGGATTAAGAAGTTATCCCACTTTGGACCCAATGTGATTCCAGTTTACCCTGTTTGTAGATATGGCAGTTTCTTCAAGATTTCTAATCAAACATGAATGAATCCGGATACAAGAAGCTCTATCCTGACTCATTAATCAGTTTAGAATCACCCTGAAGTTGAATCAATATCATAGGAGCTAGGATTAAGAAGTTATCCCACTTTGGACCCAAATGATTCCAGTTTACCCTGTTTGTAGATATGGCAGTTTCTTCAAGTTTCTGATCAAACCTGTGGTGTGATCCTAAGCAGGCTCAAACTCAAGGGATTGGATCCATGGTATGAGATAGCTAAGACACTGATCAAAGCTTGGCATAATGGACAGTTTCAAGGTCTTATTGGAATGATCTATGAGGTTCTGGACAGAGAGAAGAGAAGAACTCTTGGTACAGCCTCGAAACAGCTTAAACAATGGGGATTCAACCAGCTGAGCTTAAGAGGAGCTATGGAGACCATTCTCACGTCCAAATTATGTATGGAGAACAAGAAGAAACCAAAGAAGAACCAGCTTGTTGGTTTAATTTAATTACTATGTAATAGCTTTGGTTATTGGGCTTTTATTTGATTTAAACCAAAAACAATTAGGATTAGTAAACCAATTTCAATTGGATTAGGATTATAATTAAAATAAACCATTCTGGTTTAGGATTAGGGATGCTTAGGACGTTTTCTACTTATTGTAAGCTGCTGAATTCAATAATCAATCAATCGACATTTTTATCATCTTCTTTGTTTTGAGTTTTCTCTCAATTCTGCTGGTGTGTAATATCCAGCTTGGGTCCTCTGATTTGGTGTGTCATATCTAGATCAGAAGCCTTGGATTATCAGGAGAAGAGCCATATCTCTTGTGTCCCACATCAATCCACAAGCCTTGATACAAATTGAGTCTTTGATTCTCTGTTTGCAAGGATTATCTCTGTGATCCATTCTAGACACTAAGCAGGGTGATCCTGTGTCAGTGGAGCAGAAAACCATCTTTAGAGCATCACATAACTCTGAGGAGAGGACCATATCGTCATCTATCATCCACCCACCCCCCTTCAAGTGATCTAGGGAGAGACAGCCATTCCAGGGCTGCACCAAGTGGTATCAGAGCCTCTTGAAGGTTAGGGTTTGAAGTTATATACAAGGAGCACGAAATATATCATATCCAGCAGTCTCCTATGTCTTTTGAAAGCAAAAGAAACCATGAAGAGATGGCTGAGTGCAAAGCAACAAGGGAGTTGCAAAGAAGAAAAAAACATATCCATATTCTACTCTTCTATGGAGATTTTGATTCTGATACATATCTAGAATGGGAAAAGGAGATGGATTTAATTATTAAGTTTCAACGGTACACAGCAGAGAAGCAGGCTCAATTGGCATCTACTGGTTTATGTGGTTATGCACTTGATTGGTGGTATGAGACAGCTAATACTAGGAGACAGTATGGAGAGCAACAAATTTCTTCTTGGTATGAGATGAAGGATGTCATGAAGAAAAGGTTTGTAGCCAAGAGGTATGGTCAAACTGACTTGGAAAGGTTACAGAGCCAATCAAGGTCAGTTAGGGCACACCCTAAAACATCCAGAGATGAGCCAAAGGTCTGTTATGGTCATGAAGATCAAAAGAAAATTCATCAATTTGGTTATTTGCAGAACCAACAGTTTCAAGATGTAATCAGGCAGGAGATACAACAAGCAGTCAGTGCTTTAGTACAAGATCAGCAAAGGCGGCCAGATTATGATACATTGAAACCTCTTGACATACAACCACCTGAGGAAAAGCTGCAACATTCTGTAGTAGCTGCACAACTAAAACAGAGTGAGGAGAGCCATCAAAGTGAACCAGAACTGACACCTCTTTGCCTAAAAAAAGAGGAGAAAGCACATGTTGAGAGTGATCACGTGCCTGACCAAGAAAAACAAGAAGATGGAGCTCTTGGAAGGTCACCTAAAGCCCCTGAAGTGGTGCTTTTATTAGTTGAGCAAGGTGATAACTTTAAGACCTTATCTTGTGATATAATGATCAGATCAATGGGATGTCTTCAATCCAGTTTAGTGGAGCATCTGAGAGTTGTACAGGGCCTGCAACAAGTTATTTTTGAACCAGGAGGAAGCTTGGGTGTTAGTGTAAGAAGTAACAACTTTCTGGGCCAGAAAACAGTTTCATACAAGTTTGATCTGCAAGGTTTCTTCACTCCTGAAAAACAAGATTTGAGGTCAAATCTTTTTGAAGGGAGAGAGGATGGTGTGATCTTGAGTATCTGCAGTAATAATAGAGGAGAAACAGGAGGTACACATCTTTTATCAGCTTCATAACTGATCAGAACAAGCTGAGAAGAGATAAACAGGAACTGGTAGGGGTTAAAGAGAAGTCAGAACTAGAGAATGAATATGGGGATCATTACACACGACCACCAGACCCTATGCAGCCTGAGAACCAAGTTATAATGAGCATTGGCCAAGGTGTATTTAGAGAGATCATAGGTATTCTCCTAGGTAGCCAGAAGGAGCTAGTTCAGCCACCCGATCAATCAGTAAGGTTTCTGCTTGTTTGCTACATACTAAGGCACATGAGGAGCTTGGAGATGATTGAGCAAGGTCCCAAGAGCTTGCTGAAGCATGGAGAAGGATTGCAGTGCTGGGTATTTGATCCAGGAGATGATCATAGTTCTATCATCTTACAAGACTTGGATTTGAGGACAAATCCTTTTGAAGGGAGAGAGGATGGTGTGATCCTAAGCAGGCTCAAACTCAAGGGATTGGATCCATGGTATGAGATAGCTAAGACACTGATCAAAGCTTGGCATAATGGACAGTTTCAAGGTCTTATTGGAATGATCTATGAGGTTCTGGACAGAGAGAAGAGAAGAACTCTTGGTACAGCCTCGAAACAGCTTAAACAATGGGGATTCAACAAGCTGAGCTTAAGAGGAGCTATGGAGACCATTCTCACGTCCAAATTATGTATGGAGAACAAGAAGAAACCAAAGAAGAACCAGCTTGTTGGTTTAATTTAATTACTATGTAATAGCTTTGGTTATTGGGCTTTTATTTGATTTAAACAAAAAACAATTAGGATTAGTAAACCAGTTTCAATTGGATTAGGATTATAATTAAACTAAACCATTCTGGTTTAGGATTAGGGATGCTTAGGACGTTTTCTACTTATTGTAAGCTGCTGAATTCAATAATCAATCAATCGACATTTTTATCATCTTCTTTGTTTTGAGTTTTCTCTCAATTCTGCTGGTGTGTAATATCCAGCTTGGGTTCTCTGATTTGGTGTGTCATATCTAGATCAGAAGCCTTGGAGTATCAGGAGAAGAGCCATATCTCTTGTGTCCCACATCAATCCACAAGCCTTGATACAGATTGAGTCTTTGATTCTCTGTTTGCAAGGATTATCTCTGTGATCCATTCTAGACACTAAGCAGGGTGATCCTGTGTCAGTGGAGCAGAAAGCCATCTTTAGAGCATCACATAACTATGAGGAGAGGACCATATCGTCATCTATCATCCACCCACCCCCCCTTCAAGTGATCTAGGGAGAGACAGCCATTCCAGGACTGCACAAACCTGAATGAATCCGGATATAAGAAGATTTATCCTGACTCATTAATCAGTTTAGAATCACCCTGAAGTTGAATCAATATCATAGGAGCTAGGATTAAGACGTTATCCCACTTTGGACCCAAATGATTCCAGTTTACGCTGTTTGTAGATATGGCAGTTTCTTCAAGTTTCTGATCAAACCTGAATGAATCCGGATATAAGAAGATTTATCCTGACTCATTAATCAGTTTAGAATCACCCTGAAGTTGAATCAATATCATAGGAGCTAGGATTAAGAAGTTATCCCACTTTGGACCCAAATGATTCCAGTTTACCCTGTTTGTAGATATGGCAGTTTCTTCAAGTTTTTGATCAAACCTGAATGAATCAGGATATAAGAAGATTTATCCTGACTCATTAATCAGTTTAGAATCACCCTGAAGTTGAATCAATATCATAGGAGCTAGGATTAAGACGTTATCCCACTTTGGACCCAAATGATTCCAGTTTACGCTGTTTGTAGATATGGCAGTTTCTTCAAGTTTCTGATCAAACCTGAATGAATCCGGATATAAGAAGATTTATCCTGACTCATTAATCAGTTTAGAATCACCCTGACGTTGAATCAATATCATAGGAGCTAGGATTAAGAAGTTATCCCACTTTGGACCCAAATGATTCCAGTTTACCATGTTTGTAGATATGACAGTTTCTTCAAGATTCTGATCAAACCTGAATGAATACGGATATAAGAAGCTCTATCCTGACTCATTAATCAGTTTAGAATCACCCTGAAGTTGAATCAATATCATAGGAGCAATGATTAAGAAGTTATCCCACTTTGGACCCAAATGATTCCAGTTTACCCTTTTTGTAGATATGGCAGTTTCTTAAAGTTTCTGATCAAAACTGAATGAATCCGGATATAAGAAGCATTATCCTGAGTCATTAACCAGTTTAGAATCACCCTGAAGTTGAATCAATATCATAGGAGCTAGGATTAAGAAGTTATCCCACTTTGGACCCATGTGATTCCAGTTTACCCGGTTTGTAGATATGGCAGTTTCTTCAAGATTCTTATCAAACATGAATGAATACGGATACAAGAAGCTCTATCCTGACTCATTAATCAGTTTAGAATCACCCTGAAGTTGAATCAATATCATAGGAGCTAGGATTATGAAGTTATCCCACTTTGGACCCAAATGATTCCAGTTTACCCTGTTTGTAGATATGGCAGTTTCTTCAAGTTTCTGATCAAACCTGAATGAATCCGGATATAAGAAGATTTATCCTGACTCATTAATCAGATTAGAATCACCCTGAAGTTGAATCAATATCATAGGAGCTAGGATTAAGAAGTTATCACACTTTGGACCCATGTGATTCCAGTTTACCCGGTTTGTAGATATGGCAGTTTCTTCAAGTTTCTAATCAAACATGAATGAATCCGGATATAAGAAGCTTTATCCTGACTCATTAATCAGTTTAGAATCACCCTGAAGTTGAATCAATATCATAGGAGCTAGGATTAAGAAGTTATCCCACTTTGGACCCAAATGATTCCAGTTTACCCTGTTTGTAGTTATGACAGTTTCTTCAAGTTTCTGATCAAACCTGAATGAATCCGGATACAAGAAGCTCTATCCTGACTCATTAATCAGTTTATAATCACCCTGAAGTTGAATCAATATCATAGGAGCTAGGATTAAGAAGTTATCCCACTTTGGACCCAAATGATTCCAGTTTACCCTGTTTGTAGATATGGCAGTTTCTTCAAGTTTCTGATCAAACCTGAATGAATCCGGATATAAGAAGCTTTATCCTGACTCATTAATCAGTTTAGAATCACCCTCAAGTTGAATCAATATAATAGGAGCTAGTATTAAGAAGTTATCCCACTTTGGATCCAATGTGATTCCAATTTACCCGGTTTATAGATATGGCAGTTTCTTCGAGATTCTAATCAAACATGAATGAATCCGGATATAAGAAGCTTTATCCTGACTCACTAATCATTTTAGAATCACCCTGAAGTTGAATCAATATCATAGGAGCTAGGATTAAGAAGTTATCCCACTTTGGACCCAAATGATTCCAGTTTACCATGTTTGTAGATATGGCAGTTTCTTCAAGTTTCTGATCAAACCTGAATGTATCCGGATATAGGAAGCTTTATCCTGATTTATTAATCAGTTTAGAATCACTCTGAAGTTGAATCAATATCATAGGAGCTAGGTTTAAGAAGTTATCCCACTTTGGACCCAAATGATTCCAGTTTACCCGGTTTGTAGATATGGCAGTTTCTTCCAGCTTCTAATCAAACCTGAATGTATCCGGATATAAGAAGTTTTATCCTGACTCATAATCAGTTTATAATCACCCTGAAGTTGACTCAGTATCATAGGAGCTAGGATTAAGAAGTTATCTCACTTTGGACCGAAATGATTCCAGTTTACCCAGTTTGTAGATATGGCAGTTTCTTCAAGTTTCTGATCAAAAATGAATGAATACGGATATAAGAAGGTTTATCCTGACTTATTAATCAGTTTAGAATCACCCTGAAGTTGAATCAATATCATAGGATCTAGGATTAAGAAGTTATCTCACTTTGGACCCATGTGATTCCAGTTTACCCGGTTTGTAGATATGACAGTTTCTTCAAGATTCTAATCAAACATGAATGAATCCGGATACAAGAAGCTCTAGCCTGACTCATTAATCAGTTTAGAATCACCCTGAAGTTGAATCAATATCATAGGAGCTAGGATTAAGAAGTTATCCCACTTTGGACCCAAATGATTCCAGTTTACCCTGTGTGTAGATATGGCAGTTTCTTCAAGTTTCTGATCAAACCTGAATGAATCCGGATATAAGAAGATTTATCCTGACTCATTAATCAGTTTAGAATCACCCTGAAGTTGAATCAATATCATAGGAGCTAGGATTAAGACGTTATCCCACTTTGGACCCAAATGATTCCAGTTTACGCTGTTTGTAGATATGGCAGTTTCTTCAAGTTTCTGATCAAACCTGAATGAATCCGGATATAAGAAGATTTATCCTGACTCATTAATCAGTTTAGAATCACCCTGAAGTTGAATCAATATCATAGGAGCTAGGATTAAGAAGTTATCCCACTTTGGACCCAAATGATTCCAGTTTACCATGTTTGTAGATATGGCAGTTTCTTCAAGTTTCTGATCAAACCTGAATGAATCCGGATATAAGAAGCTTTATCCTGACTCATTAATCAGTTTAGAATCACCCTGAAGTTGAATCAATATAATAGGAGCTAGTATTAAGAAGTTATCCCACTTTGGATCCAATGTGATTCCAATTTACCCGGTTTATAGATATGGCAGTTTCTTCGAGATTCTAATCAAACATGAATGAATCCGGATATAAGAAGCTCAATCCTGACTCATTAATCAGTTTAGAATCACCCTAAAGTTGAATCAATATCATAGGAGCTAGGATTAAGAAGTTATCTCACTTTGGACCCAAATGATTCAAGTTTACCCAGTTTGTAGATATGGCAGTTTCTTCGAGTTTCTGATCAAAACTGAATGAATCCGGATATAAGAAGCATTATCCTGAGTCATTAACCAGTTTAGAATCACCCTGAATTTGAATTAATATCATAGGAGCTAGGATTAAGAAGTTATCCCACTTTGGACCCATGTGATTCCAGTTTACCCGGTTTGTAGATATGACAGTTTCTTCAAGATTCTAATCAAACATGAATGAATCCGGATACAAGAAGCTCTATCCTGACTCATTAATCAGTTTAGAATCACCCTGAAGTTGAATCGATATCATAGGAGCTAGGATTAAGAAGTTATCCCACTTTGGACCCACTTTGGACCCAAACTTGAAGAAACTGCCATTTCAACAAACTGGGTAAACTGGAATCATTTGGGTCCAAAGTGAGATAACTTCTTAATCCTAGCTCCTATGATATTGATTCAACTTCAGGGTGATTCTAAAATGATTAGTGAGTCAGGATAAAGCTTTTTATATCCGGATTCATTCAGGTTTGATCAGAAACTTGAAGAAACTGCCATATCTACAAACAGGGTAAACTGGAATCATTTCACTACAAGGGGAAGGGGCATTGATAGCATAATAAGATAGCGTTCTGGTCTAAAATGCTATCGTTGATATAACTCATTATTTAAGATAGCGTTTTCTAATCTCGATGCTATAAAAAGCTGCATATATAATATCCTTGTACGTTAAAACGCTCTCTTTTCCCTCCTACCCAAATTTTAGTTTCCCTCTCACTTTATGTCACTTGATTTCAAATATAAATATAACAATTATCTATAAATATTTATACATAAAAAGAAAAAAACATTCTATTGGTTGAAAGGAATACACAAGGATTGCAATCTCTACCCTTAATACTTTTAATCCAAAGGTGGAGATTGTGTTTTGTCCTCTCCTTGTCTTCTCAAACACGACAGATCTGAGTTCAGAAGAAACAAAAACAACAGAGAGAGAGATGAAAGATTGCACGAGGAAGAAGATACCGGTCTTTTTCTCTTCTCATCTCAACTCTTCGTCTGATCCTCTCCATTCTTTTTTTGAAACACGACAGAGAGATGAGTGATGAGATATGAGACAGAGAGATGAGAGACTGAGATTACAGGAGGAAAAAGAAGAGACCGGTCTGAGTTCGTCACCGTCGTCACCTCCCAAGAACGCCTCTCCCCTCTGCAGCCGAATTCGAACCCAACGGTACCCAGAACAACAACCCATCACCTCTCAAAGACGACGACGGTGAGATTCAATCTCGTCATCAACCCATTTTCGATTAGGGTTTCCATTTGCTTCAGTTTTAGGGTTTGGATTGGGGCGTATGCAATTAGGGTTTTGATTTGTTTCAGGTTTAGTGTTTTGATTGGGGCTTTTGTGATTAGGGTTCGATTTTTTTACAGTGTTTATGTATCTATATCTGTCACAGAGAAGCTTGAGTTATAACGACTACAACGAAGTGGTGGTGGTGTCGATGACGACGACGGCAGAGAGAAGACAGATATCTCGGCTTGGTCGGCGTGAATTCTCTTTGTTCTCTTCATCTTCGCGAAGAACAGATGGAGGCTTACCGGTCTCAAATAACTGGTATCAATCTTCGTCTTCGCTGATGATTCTGTTTCTTGCTGAAATATTTTGTGGCTGTTGATTTGTTGTTTTCTCTCATAGTCACAATAACTGTGTATTTCAGTGTGCGGCGAAGGAAGCTTCGCTTAGGTCTTCTCAGTGATCTTAAACGCTTTCCGTTGACAATGCCATGTTTCCTTAGCTAGGAAAGTTGTGAGTTTGTGTGTTCCTTCCCATACTTCAAAGTTACATATCAATTGAAAACACTTGCGTGAATGGCTTGTTTCATTTGAGTTCAATTTTCTTGACTTGTTCCTACTAATTCTGATAGCACAGTTTGTTTGATTATACACTACAGAACTGGAACCACAGCCACGACAAGAAGCAGATGCTTAAGTCATGTAGAGGAGATCACATAAGAAGGAAGACAGATGAGACAGAAGGAGGACATATGCGATTGATGAATTTTGTGATGTTGCAAGGATTGATGAAGAAGTTGACGAACTTCCAAAGGTATATCTTTTGGCCAAATCTCTAGTTACAGAGATCATGATTCTTTGAAAAGACTTAATTGCTTTGTTCCTGTCAGGATCACTCTCCATGCTCTCTACCTAACATCATTTCCCCTTTATAAGTCTGGTGCAAGAAGCTTGACGACAGAGGAGGCAAGGCGTCGTGCTGTGGGGATGCGAATCGTGGTGTGGTGCCGGGTGCGGCACTAGGAGATAGATCTTTAGGTTCTGAAATTTTAGGTGTAGCTTTGGATGGTGAAGAACACTTGACATCAGATAGATCTTCAAGACACTTGTACTCCACTAGTATCATCCTGGTGGTTATGGGGATGATAGTGAAGATTTAGCTTTAGGTTTATGTTTTTGGTTTAGCTATAGGTTTATGTTTTGGTTTAGTTATGGTTTAGATTTCTGGTTTGTTTTTGGTTATTTTGTAAACAATTTCGATATATACAATTTAAAATTATTTTTTATTTTTATTTTTATATTTTTTTTTATTTTCTAACTACACTATCACAGCAATTATTATCTGCTATTAAAAGTTATATAATTGCATAACTAACAAAACGCTATTGAAATAATATATTTAAATAGCATGCAAAAAAATGCTATCTAAAGTGTCTGAGAAAAGATTGCGGGAGAAGATACAGCGTTTGCGATAACGCTGTGCTATCTTCTGATAGCGTTTTTGTCATGCTATATATGAGACGTTTTCTTGTAGTGTTTGGATCCAAAGTGGAATAACTTTTTAATCATAGCTCCTATGATATTGATTCAACTTCAGGGTGATTCTAAACTGATTAATGAGTCTGGATAGAGCTTCTTGTATCCGGATTCATTCAGGTTTGATCAGAAACTTGAAGAAACTGCCATATCTACAAACAGGGTAAACTGGAATCATTTGGGTCCAAAGTGGGATAACTTCTTAATCCTAGCTCCTATGATATTGATTCAACTTCAGGGTGATTCCAAACTGATTAATAAGTCATGAAAAAGCTTCTTATATCCGGATTCATTCAGATTTGATCAGAAACTTGAAGAAACTACCATATCTACAAACAAAGTAAACTGAAATCATTTGGGTCCAAAGTGGGATAACTTCTTAATCCTAGCTCCAATGATATTGATTCAACTTCAGGGTGATTCTAAACTGGTTAATGATTCAGGATAAATCTTCTTATATCCGGATTCATTCAGGTTTGATCAGAAACTTGAAGAAAATGCCATATCTACAAACAGGGTAAACTGGAATCATTTGGGTCCAAAGTGGGATAACTTCTTAATCCTAGCTCATATGATATTGATTCAACTTCAAGGTGATTCTAAACTGATTAATGAGTAAGGATAAATCTTCTTATATCCGGATTCATTCAGGTTTGATCAGAAACTTGAAGAAACTGCCATTTCAACAAACTGGGTAAACTGGAATCATTTGGGTCCAAAGTGAGATAACTTCTTAATCCTAGCTCCTATGATATTGATTCAACTTCAGGGTGATTATAAACTGATTATGAGTCAGGATAAAACTTCTTATATCCGGATACATTCAGGTTTGATTAGAAGCTTGAAGAAACTGCCATATCTACAAACCGGGTAAACTGGAGTCATTTGGGTCCAAAGTGGGATAACTTCTTAATCCTAGCTCCTATGATATTGATTCAACTTCAGGGTGATTCTAAAATGATTAATGAGTCAGGATAAAGCTTCTTATATCCGGATTCATTCAGGTTTGATCAGAAACTTGAAGAAACTGCCATATCTACAAACAGGGTAAACTGAAATCATTTGGGTCCAAAGTGGGATAACTTCTTAATCCTAGCTACTATGATATTGATTAAACTTCAGGGTGATTCTAAACTGATTAGTGAGTCAGGATAAAACTTCTTATATCCGGATTCATTCATGTTTGATTAGAATCTCGAAGAAACTGCCATATCTATAAACCGGGTAAATTGGAATCACATGGATCCAAAGTGGGATAACTTCTTAATACTAGCTCCTATTATATTGATTCAACTTCAGGGTGATTCTAAACTGATTAATGAGTCAGGATAAAGCTTTTTATATCCGGATTCATTCAGGTTTGATCAGAAACTTGAAGAAACTGCCATATCTACAAACAGGGTAAACTGGAATCATTTGGGTCCAAAGTGGGATAACTTCTTAATCCTAGCTCCTATGATATTGATTCAACTTTAGGGTGATTCTATACTGATTAATGAGTCAGTATAGAGCTTCTTGTATCCGGATTCATTCAGGTTTGATCAGAAACTTGAAGAAACTGCCATATCTACAAAAAGGGTAAACTGGAATCATTTGGGTCCAAAGTGGGATAACTTCTTAATCCCAGCTCCTATGATATTGATTCAACTTCGGGGTGATTCTATACTGATTAATGAGTCAGGATAAAGCTTCTGATATTTTTAGTTAATCTGAGTGTTATGAAAGATTATGAGAAAGATTAAGAAAGATTAAGAAGATTGGTGATGAGATTAAGAGATTAATATATGAGAAAGACTTCATTAACCATTTCAAGAGGAGGCACACAAGTATTTATACAAGGAGGGAACAAGGGTTTTAAACAGTAAGAAGCGTGTAAGTTCACTATTTGGTGGAGCGTCCCGGACCGGCTCATCCAATCCCCTCCTTTACACGTTTGATGCTCTTGGCATCTTGACTAGATGCCACTCGCTTCTGACAGCCTGGAATGAACTGTTGAGACCGAGCTTCTTCCTCTCTAACGTTCGGATGGGTCTCGGTCCGAACCTTCCCTTTCCATTGGTGTCTCCGACCATCTTCTTCTTTCTTCCGGACCAAGGTAAGTTTTACCTTAGTTACTGTGGTGTACGGATGTGGTAAATCCGTACACTAAGCCCTGACTTTGCACCAACACCAAATGTGGAGAAACCACTCTTAAGAGTGAAAGTGGTCGAGGCCGGTCCGTACTGTTGGTCCGTACCGTCCGTACGGTCCGTACAGTCCGTACCGCCTTACCCTAAATATGCACTTTCCCTCTTTAGCTTCTTTCCTCCTTTCTCAACCCATTCTCCTTCTTGTAACACAACTCTATGCCTCTCTTGACCACATCTTAACACTCCCCCTCAAGCTTGACCATGTGGAACAAGTCAAGCTTGGAAGGACCATGAGAACTCCCTCATTAAAACCTCATTAAAGAAAACCCAATGGGACAAAACCTTAATGAGGAAAGAGTAGAGTTCACATGATCAGGAGAGTATATAGACTAGTCCTTAGGCCCAAGATCAATGAGTCCTAACCGGATGTGTATGGACTCCATTGTCTTTTGCCTAGCCGCCTTGGTGAACACATCTGCCAACTGATCCTCACTCCGCGTATAGCATGGTAAGATTTCTCCAAGAACAATCATCTGCCTCACCTTGTGACAATCAACCTCTATGTGTTTAGTCCTCTCATGAAACACTGAGTTGGAAGCAATGTGAATAGCTGCTTGATTGTCACAATGCATGGTCATAGGAGTCGCTTGAACTATCTCTAGATGCTTCAGTATCGCCTTGATCCATACAAGCTCATTTGTAAGCTTCAGCATTGCCCTATACTCAGCCTCTGCACTTGAGCATGAAACCACTTTCTGCTTCTTACTCTTCCATGTCACAAGATTCCCACCAATGAATGTGCAATACCCGGTTGTAGATCTCCTATCAGCTCTGTCTCCTGCCCAATCAGCATCACAGTAACCCACCACTTCAGTGCTTCCATTACATCCCATCCATACTCCTTGATCTGGTGTTCCGTTTAGATACATAAGCAATCTCTCTACCATACGCCAATGATGATCCTTAGGTGATTGCATATGCTGACTCACTTGATTCACAGCAAAGCATATATCAGGACGTGTGATTGTGAGATAGATCAGTTTACCAACCAGCTTCCTATATAGCTTAGGATCATGAAACACCTGGCTGTCTTCAATCTCCCCCTCACGTGGAACCTTATACCCATCTTCCATAGGCATCTTTGCTGTTCTTCCACCATACGCTCCTGATTCCTTTAAGAGATCTAGGATATACTTCCTTTGAGAGATGAATAGCCCTTCTTTGGATCTGCATAATTCTATTCCAAGAAAGTATTTCAGCTCTCCTAGATCCTTGATGTCAAACACAGATTTCAGGAACTCTTTTGTAGCCTTGATCTCCTCTTTATCACTTCCCGTGATGATTATGTCATCAACATATACTAGTAAGGCAACAATTCCTCTTGGTGTCGTGAGAGTAAACAATGTGTGATCAAGCTCAGCCTTCACAAAGCCTCTCCCATTCAAAGTAGTGCTCAGTTTATGGTACCATGCCCTTGGTGATTGCTTTAGCCCATAAATTGCCTTCTTGAGCCTCAACATGTTCCCTTTCTTTACCAGATGCTCAAGACCAGGAGGAGGGATCATATAAACCTCATCCTCAAGTTCACCTTGCAAGAAAGCATTCTTCACATCCATTTGCCACAAATCCCATCCAAGGTTCACAGCAAGAGCTAGAACAATCCGCACAGTATGAAGTTTAGCAACTGGAGCAAACGTATCAATGTAATCCTCTCCATAGGTTTGAGTGAACCCTCTTGCAACCAACCGTGTCTTCCTCCTATCAATTGTTCCATCAGGTTTGTACTTGATAGTGAAGATCCATCTACTTGACACTGCTCTCTTTCCCTTTGGTAACTCACTTTCATACCATGTGTCATTTCTTATCATTGCATCAGCCTCTGCATTCACTGAATCCCTCCATTCTTGAATCAAAACTGCTTCCTCATAGCTTCTTGGAACGTAGCTCTCATCAAGACTCACCATAAAGGCTCTATGCTCCACTGGATACTCGGCAAATGAACATACTGCTTGAGATGGATGTTCTACGGCTTGAGCATTATAGTATACTCTAGTGTTCACCCAATTTGATGGATCTCTCCTGATCCTCTCACTTCGCCTTAGAGGTTGTGGTTGAACTGAAACTGGTTCCTCCCTTGTGATATCTTCACTTCCCGGATGCTCATTTACATCCATATCTCTGTTTTCACTCTCCTGGTGCCTTGAATCTGATCCACCTTGATCATGAGACCCACCAGAGCTCTCTTCTCCACTAGAGCTTACTTGACCTGGTGTTCTTGATTCACTGCCCCCCTCATGATCAAGGTGAGAAGCTTGTTGTTCCGGTTGAATGGGAACTGACCCTCCTGATCCACCTGAGTTTCCTCCACTGATATCTTGAGTTGTATTGATACCAAGACCCTCTAGAATTGTTCTCAAAACTGAAGCTCTATCCGTGGTAAGATCTTTCAAATCTTCCTGATTCTGCTCCTCATAGTACCCTCTATCCTCAATGAACTTCACTTCTCTTGATACTAACACCCTCCTAGTGTCAGGATCATAACATTTGTAGCCCTTTTGAGTTGTAGAGTACCCAATAAACATGGCCTTTACACTCCTTGCTTCCAACTTGTTTCTCATTTCACCCGGTATCATCACATAACACAGACATCCAAATACTCTCATGTGATCCACCACTGGCTTGTACTGATTCAGAACCTCAAATGGCGCCTTCCCATGTAGAACTAAGGTAGGAATCCTGTTTATCAAATAACAGGCAGTAACCACAGCATCACCCCAGAAGCGTTTAGGAACCTTACAGTGAAGCATGAGTGTTCTTGCCACTTCCATGAGATGCCTATTCTTCCTCTCTGCCACGCCATTCTGTTGAGGAGTATATGGGCAGCTCGTTTGGTGCAAGATACCATGCTGTGATAGATGCTGCTTGAATGCATTTCCTGTGTATTCCCCACCATTATCAGACCTGAAAATCTTAATCTTGGCATGATATTGGTTAGTTACATAAGCTTGAAAATTTTTAAATGCATCAAGTACCCTATCTTTGGTTGGAATTAAGGTTAACCAGGTGTATTTGGATTTTTCATCAATGAAAGTGACATAATATTTATGATTTTCTCTAGATAAGCAAGGAGCAGTCCAAACATCAGAGTGAATAAGATCAAAACATTTATCATAAATCGTTTTAGAGTTTGGAAACACAGTTTTACAATGCTTGCCTAAAATACAAGCTTCACAATCTTTATTCTCAAAGGAAACACCTGGCACCATCAGTTTAAAAGCCTTATTATGAGGGTGTCCTAATCTAGCATGCCACAATGCATTTTTACTTAAACTAGAAGCAGAAACTGAAGTAAACGAGCAGCTAATATTAGAAACAGGAGCTAAATCTTCAAGCATGTATAAATCTCCTTTGGTAACTCCTTTTCCAATCACTTTGCTGCTTTTAATATCCTGAAACTTCACATCCTCAGGGGTAAATATCACATTGCATTGTAAATCAGTAGTGCATCTTTTCACAGATAAAAGATTAGAGGTGAAATCAGGCATATATAAAGCTTTAGATTCTTTATCAAACAGTTTCAGCTTTCCTATTCCTTTAATGGGAATCCTATCACCATTAGCAATCAAGACATGACCAGTATGAGGCAGGACATCTTTAATCAACTTAACATCACTAATCATATGATGAGATGCACCAGAATCAACAATGAGAGGCTTAGTAGAACGATTACTAGCAATGAGAGCAAGAATACTAGATGGTTTAAATGCATGATCAATTCTAGCAATATTAGCAATACTAGGATGAATTAATGCATTATCCACATGATCAGTACCACTATCAAGTCTACTCATTGCATTTGAATTTTCTACCATTTTAGCACCAAATGAATACCCATAATTGTTACCGTTTTCCTTGAAGAGCTTGATCAGCGCGTCAAGGTCAGACTTCTTGAGGTATTCTTGGTGATCATTGTTGTTGTGGCTGTTGGGAACTCCGGAATATGCCACCAAGGACCTCTCTTCATTTGTTCCCGCCTGCCCTCTCACGTCCTGGCTCTTACTGGTACTTGCCACACCTGATCCTCCTCTTGAAGCCTCGGAAACATTAGCTCTGGCCTCCTTATCCTTCATGAATTTAGCCGGCTTCAAGTGAGGGTGAAGGATCCAGCACTGATTCTTCTTATGCCCTTGCTTCTTGCAGTGATCACACGTGCCACTGAACTTCTCATACTTCCCTTGAGTAGCCTTGTTGGCTTGTGGTTCAGTGGTATCACCGGATTGATCTATGGCTTTGTTTGCTAACGCCAAGTCTCCCTTCTTCCCAAAGAGACCAATAGACCCTTGCTCCCTTTGGATCCTTGCACACACGGTATCAAGGTCAGGCAAGTCATCCTCTCTCAATAGCTTCATGATCAACCCATTGTATGCCGGATTCAGAGTCAGCAGCAATCCGAACACCTTATCTTGTTCCCTTCGTTTGTTGAGCTCATCCGCATCAGTGGTGCTTGGCCTCAACATCTCCAGTTCAGACCAGAGTGATCTGAATCTACCCAAGTGCTTAGTAAACTCCACATCTTCTTGTACTAACTGATTGATAGCTAGCTTCACCTCAAACACGCGGCTGAGATTTGATGTGTTCCCATACACTTTCTTCAAAGTATCCCACAGCTCCTTAGCTGATTCACAATAGCTATATGCATCCAAGATACTTGGCTCAAGAGAAGCGTGTAAAACAGAAAGTACCAGCATATCTTCCTGTTGCCACTTCTCTAATGCATCCGTTGAAGCTTCCTCTCCTATCTCTCCTTGAGTTAAGAGCTTTGGAGCTTCTCCTGGAGTAATGTGCTTCCATAGCCCCTTCTTACTCCCCACAGCGGTTCTCACCATCCGAGACCACACCAAGTAGTTGTTTCCTTTGAAACTAACTGCCACCTTCATGTTGTAGTGACCCCCACTTACACCATCATCCATCTTGAGACTTTAACCGAACAAAGGAACACCTCTTGTTTCCCAAAACTGAGTAAAGCTAGTAACTTTAGTCTTCACAAGCTTAAAGACCACGCCTTTAGCCTTCAACCGAGTGTATCTTGAGATTGAGAAGTAAGAACAACCAAGTACACAGCGGATATCTTCACACAAACTTCACAACCCACAAAGAACACACCTTTATCTTGTAGAACCTTCAAAGAACTCAACACGAACCAAGAGACTACACACTGAGCTCGGACAGTGTATAAAGCAACGACTCCTTCACTCTCCTTAAAGACTAAACCTTTGAATCTTCAAGGCAACGAACAAGAACCGTAACACACACCACCAAGAACTCACTGAGCTAGGACAGTGTTGTTCTTTAAAGATCCGGGACCAAACTGTTTCTCAAGATCCAAGCTTTGAATCTTTAGAAACACACAAACGAAAGAGCACTCAGATCTCCTAACCAGGCTCTGATACCATGATATTTTTAGTTAATCTGAGTGTTATGAAAGATTATGAGAAAGATTAAGAAAGATTAAGAAGATTGGTGATGAGATTAAGAGATTAATATATGAGAAAGACTTCATTAACCATTTCAAGAGGAGGCACACAAGTATTTATACAAGGAGGGAACAAGGGTTTTAAACAGTAAGAAGCGTGTAAGTTCACTATTTGGTGGAGCGTCCCGGACCGGCTCATCCAATCCCCTCCTTTACACGTTTGATGCTCTTGGCATCTTGACTAGATGCCACTCGCTTCTGACAGCCTGGAATGAACTGTTGAGACCGAGCTTCTTCCTCTCTAACGTTCGGATGGGTCTCGGTCCGAACCTTCCCTTTCCATTGGTGTCTCCGACCATCTTCTTCTTTCTTCCGGACCAAGGTAAGTTTTACCTTAGTTACTGTGGTGTACGGATGTGGTAAATCCGTACACTAAGCCCTGACTTTGCACCAACACCAAATGTGGAGAAACCACTCTTAAGAGTGAAAGTGGTCGAGGCCGGTCCGTACTGTTGGTCCGTACCGTCTGTACGGTCCGTACAGTCCGTACCGCCTTACCCTAAATATGCACTTTCCCTCTTTAGCTTCTTTCCTCCTTTCTCAATCCATTCTCCTTCTTGTAACACAACTCTATGCCTCTCTTGACTACAAACCGGGTAAACTGGAATCATTTGGGTCCAAAGTGGGATAACTTCTTAATCCTTGCTCCTATGATATTGATTCAACTTCAGGGTGATTCTATACTGATTAATGAGTCAGGAAAAAGATTCTTATATCCGGATTCATTCAGGTTTGATCAGAAAATTGAAGAAACTGCCATATCTACAAACAGGGTAAACTGAAATCATTTGGGTCCAAAGTAGGATAACTTCTTAATCCTAGCTCCTATGATATTGATTAAACTTCAGGGTGATTCTCAACTGATTAATGAGTCAGGAATAAAGCTTCTTATATCCGGATTCATTCAGGTTTGATCAGAAACTTGAAGAAACTGCCATATCTACAAACAGGGTAAACTGGAATCATTTGGGTCCAAAGTAGGATAACTTCTTAATCCTAGCTCCTATGATATTGATTAAACTTCAGGGTGATTCTAAACAGATTATTGAGTCAGGATAAAGCTTCTTATATCCGGATTACATTCAGGTTGATCAGAAACTTGAAGAAACTGCCATATCTACAAACCGGGTAAACTGGAATCATTGGGTCCAAAGTGGGATAACTTCTTAATCCTAGCTCCTATGATATTGATTCAACTTCAGGGTGATTCTAAACTGATTAATGAGTCAGGATAGAGCTTCTTGTATCCGGATTCATTCAGGTTTGATCAGAAACTTGAAGAAACTGCCATATCTACAAACCGGGTAAACTGGAATCATTTGGGTCCAAAGTGGGATAACTTCTTAATCCTTGCTCCTATGATATTTATTCAACTTCAGGGTGATTCTAAACTGATTAATGAGTCAGGATGAAGCTTCTTATATCCGGATACATTCAGGTTTGATCAGAAACTTGAAGAAACTGCCATCTCTACAAACAGGGTAAACTGGAATCATTTGGGTCCAAAGTGGGATAACTTCTTAATCCTAGCTCCTATTATATTGATTCAACTTCAGGGTGATTCTATACTGATTAATGAGTCAGGATAAAGCTTCTTATATCCGGATTCATTCAGGTTTGATCAGAAACTTGAAGAAACTGCCATATCTACAAACAGGGTAAACTGGAATCATTTGGGTCCAAAGTGGGATAACTTCTTAATCCTAGCTCAACTTCAGGGTGATTCTAAACAGATTATTGAGTCAGGATAAAGCTTCTTATATCCGGATATATTCAGGTTTGATCAGAAGCTTCAAGAAACTGCCATATCTACAAACTGGGTAAACTGGAATCATTTGGGTCCAAAGTGGGATAACTTCTTAATCCTTGCTCCTTTGATATTGATTCAACTTCAGGGTGATTCTAAAATGATTAATGAGTCAGGATGAAGCTTCTTATATCCGGATACATTCAGGTTTGATCAGAAACTTGAAGAAACTGCCATCTCTACAAACAGGGTAAACTGGAATCATTTGGGTCCAAAGAGGGATAACTTCTTAATCCTAGCTCCTATTATATTGATTCAACTTCAGGGTGATTCTATACTGATTAATGAGTCAGGATAAAGCTTCTTATATCCGGATTCATTCAGGTTTGATCAGAAACTTGAAGAAACTGCCATATCTACAAACAGGGTAAACTGGAATCATTTGGGTCCAAAGTGGGATAACTTCTTAATCCTAGCTCAACTTCAGGGTGATTCTAAACAGATTATTGAGTCAGGATAAAGCTTCTTATATCCGGATATATTCAGGTTTGATCAGAAGCTTCAAGAAACTGCCATATCTACAAACCGGGTAAACTGGAATCATTTGGGTCCAAAGTGGGATAACTTCTTAATCCTTGCTCCTTTGATATTGATTCAACTTCAGGGTGATTCTAAAATGATTAATGAGTCAGGATGAAGCTTCTTATATCCGGATACATTCAGGTTTGATCAGAAACTTGAAGAAACTGCCATCTCTACAAACAGGGTAAACTGGAATCATTTGGGTCCAAAGTGGGATAACTTCTTAATCCTAGCTCCTATTATATTGATTCAACTTCAGGGTGATTCTATACTGATTAATAAGTCAGGATAAAGCTTCTTATATCCGGATTCATTCAGGTTTGATCAGAAACTTGAAGAAACTGCCATATCTACAAACAGGGTAAACTGGAATCATTTGGGTCCAAAGTGGGATAACTTCTTAATCCTAGCTCCTATGATATTGATTCAACTTCAGGGTGATTCTATACTGATTAATGAGTCAGGATAAAGCTTCTTATATCCGGATTCATTCAGGTTTGATCAGAACATTGAAGAAACTGCCATATCTACAAACAGGGTAAACTGAAATCATTTGGGTCCAAAGTAGGATAACTTCTTAATCCTAGCTCCTATTATATTGATTCAACTTCAGGGTGATTCTAAACTGATTAATGAGTCAGAATAAAGCTTCATATATCCGGATTCATTCAGGTTTGATCAGAAACTTGAAGAAACTGCCATATCTACAAACATGGTAAACTGGAATCGTTTGGGTCCAAAGTGGGATAACTTCTTAATCCTAGCTCCTATGATATTGATTCAACTTCAGGGTGATTCTAAACTGATTAATGAGTCAGGATAAAGCTTCTTATATCCGGATACATTCAGGTTTGATTAGAAGCTTGAAGAAACTGCCATATTTACAAACAGGGTAAATTGGAATCATTTGGGTCCAAAGTGGGATAACTTCTTAATCCTAGCTCCTATTATATTGATTCAACTTCAGGGTGATTCTATACTGATTAATGAGTCAGGATAAAGCTCTTATATCCGGATTCATTCAAGTTTGATCAGAACATTGAAGAAACTGCCATCTCTACAAACAGGGTAAACTGAAATCATTTGGGTCCAAAGTGGGATAACTTCTTAATCCTAGCTCCTATGATATTGATTCAACTTCAGGGTGATTCTAAACTGATTAATGAGTCAGGATAAAGCTTCATATATCCGGATTCATTCAGGTTTGATCAGAAACTTGAAGAAACTGCCATATCTACAAACATGGTAAACTGAAATCATTTGGGTCCAAAGTAGGATAACTTCTTAATCCTAGCTCCTATGATATTGATTAAACTTCAGGGTGATTCTAAACTGATTAATGAGTCAGGATAAAGCTTCTTATATCCGGATTCATTCAGGTTTGATCAGAAACTTGAAGAAACTGCCATATCTACAAACAGGGTAAACTGGAATCATTTGGGTCCAAAGTGGGATAACTTCTTAATCCTAGCTCCTATGATATTGATTCAACTTCAGGGTGATTCTAAACTGATTAATGAGTCAGGAATAAAGCTTCTTATATCCGGATTCATTCAGGTTTGATCAGAAACTTGAAGAAACTGCCATATCTACAAACATGGTAAACTGGAATCATTTGGGTCCAAAGTGGGATAACTTCTTAATCCTAGCTCCTATGATATTGATTCAACTTCAGGGTGATTCTAAACTGATTAATGAGTCAGGATAAAGCTTCTTATATCCGGATTACATTCAGGTTTGATTAGAAGCTTGAAGAAACTGCCATATCTACAAACAGGGTAAACTGGAATCATTTGGGTCCAAAGTGGGATAACTTCTTAATCCTAGCTCCTATTATATTGATTCAACTTCAGGGTGATTCTATACTGATTAATGAGTCAGGATAAAGCTTCTTATATCCGGATTCATTCAGGTTTGATCAGAACATTGAAGAAACTGCCATATCTACAAACAGGGTAAACTGAAATCATTTGGGTCCAAAGTGGGATAACTTCTTAATCCTAGCTCCTATTATATTGATTCAACTTCAGGGTGATTCTAAACTGATTAATGAGTCAGGATAAAGCTTCATATATCCGGATTCATTCAGGTTTGATCAGAAACTTGAAGAAACTGCCATATCTACAAACATGGTAAACTGAAATCATTTGGGTCCAAAGTAGGATAACTTCTTAATCCTAGCTCCTATGATATTGATTCAACTTCAGGGTGATTCTAAACTGATTAATGAGTCAGGATAAAGCTTCTTATATCCGGATTCATTCAGGTTTGATCAGAAACTTGAAGAAACTGCCATATCTACAAACAGGGTAAACTGGAATCGTTTGGGTCCAAAGTGGGATAACTTCTTAATCCTAGCTCCTATGATATTGATTCAACTTCAGGGTGATTCTAAACTGTTTAATGAGTCAGGATAAAGCTTCTTACATCCGGATTCATTCATGTTTGAATCAGAAACTTGAAGAAACTGTCATATCTACAAACAGGGTAAACTGGAATCATTTGGGTCCAAAGTGGGATAACTTCTTAATCCTAGCTCCTATGATATTGATTCAACTTCAGGGTGATTCTAAACAGATTATTGAGTCAGGATAAAGCTTCTTATATCCGGATACATTCAGGTTTGATCAGAAGCTTGAAGAAACTGCCATATCTACAAACCGGGTAAACTGGAATCATTTGGGTCCAAAGTGGGATAACTTCTTAATCCTTGCTCCTATGATATTGATTCAACTTCAGGGTGATTCTAAACTGATTAATGAGTCAGGATGAAGCTTCTTATATCCGGATACATTCAGGTTTGATCAGAAACTTGAAGAAACTGCCATCTCTACAAACAGGGTAAACTGGAATCATTTGGGATCCAAAGTGGGATAACTTCTTAATCCTAGCTCCTATTATATTGATTCAACTTCAGGGTGATTCTATACTGATTAATGAGTCAGGATAAAGCTTCTTATATCCGGATTCATTCAGGTTTGATCAGAAACTTGTAGAAACTGCCATATCTACAAACAGGGTAAACTGGAATCATTTGGGTCCAAAGTGGGATAACTTCTTAATCCTAGCTCCTATGATATTGATTCAACTTCAGGGTGATTCTAAACTGATTATTGAGTCAGGATAAAGCTTCTTATATCTGGATTCATTCATGTTTGATCAGAAACTTGAAGAAACTGCCATATATACAAACAGGGTAAACTGGAATCATTTGGGTCCAAAGTGGGATAACTTCTTAATCCTAGCTCCTATGATAGTTATTAAACTTCAGGGTAATTCTAAACAGATTATTGAGTCAGGATAAAGCTTCTTATATCCGGATACATTCAGGTTTGATCAGAAGCTTGAAGAAACTGCCATATCTACAAACCGGGTAAACTGGAATCTTTTGGGTCCAAAGTGGGATAACTTCTTAATCCTTGCTCCTATGATATTGATTCAACTTCAGGGTGATTCTAAACTGATTAATGAGTTAGGATAGAGCTTCATGTATCCGGATTCATTCAGGTTTGATCAGAAACTTGAAGAAACTGCCATATCTACAAACCGGGTAAACTGGAATCATTTGGGTCAAAATGTTGGAAAAGCTGAGAACAGCTAAGAACATGAACTCACTCTTCAAGAATGGAAGAGACAATCAACTTGTGATTGAATCCTCTCAGCAAACAATCAATACAACCATCTAAATCTAGAGAAATAAAGTGGCTGTGAGATTGATAGAAGAACTAAAACATCTCTAGTTTGAATCTAATCCTTGAGAAGTGACACAACACTTTTAGTTTGTTCACTTAAGGAGAATAAGAATTAGAATCAGTAATCTAGAGTTTAAGACATTAGATAAAGAAGACTTTGGTGAATTTTACAAGTATAGGCTGCCTTAAGAGAAAGAGAGTTAAGGCAGCCTCTAAACCATAACTCTAAACTCCTTACATTGTGAATATTGTTTGGACACAAGCAAGGGAGAGAGAGCCACGAAATTAGATGAGAGAAACTTGTATTGATACTAGATAAATGTTACAAGAGGTGGTGAAGTCTTTAAATAGACAATCACTTATAATAAAATGATTAAATCAGGGAATGACTAAACAAATATTATTGTGGGGAATGAGATGAAGCCAAAGGGGATACAGCCAAGGTCTGGCACGTCCAGGAAGAGGAGAAAGGGACAGGAGGCAAGGTGTGGTCTCCATGGTGATAGTGACAGGTCTGCTGCAACTCTTTATGTACCCATGTGACTCTTTCTTGCTTAATTCAAACCAGATTCTTTCTTTTGAATTCAAACTTCTTTCCTTGACTTCTCTGATGCTCCCAACGTCCATATTCAGTTTCCCAAACTCCATTCTTGCCTTGCAAGTCAGGTTAGGTCAAGTGGTAGCTTGTGGAGCAAGACTGCACAAACATAATCTAATTGGCTTCTTCTTTTTTCTTCAGTTTAGTGTGGAGATTCTTGGCCTTTACTTCCTTTGATTGGCCTTCTCATCTCCTTGTCTTGCTTCATTCTAATACCCTCCCTCAAGCTTGGGCTGCGGAAGCCATTGGTTCCAAAGGCCAAGCTTGCAACACGCAAATGACTACCTCATTAAAAACCTCACCATGTAAAACCCCTTGGGATAAAACCATGATGAGGACAAAAAGAGTATAGCATTTACGGTGCATTGGGATAGCTATGACCTTGGTTTTGATTTGAGCTTTGAAACATATTTGCTCTATGATCGTCTTTGCAGTTTTGAACATGTCTTGGAACCGCCATGATCTGAACTGATTGCTGAGGTGTGTGACACCACTTCACTTGTCTTTTAAAAAAAATGACACTAGCCACCATGCTTCCTCATGTGAGCTATGCCTTTTTGATGCTTCATCATGAAGCTAACAGATTCTAGGGCAGACACCTTGCTGGTGAGCTGATTCATAGCTTCCCTTCTTGAGGCTTGCTGGTTCTAACTCCATGGGCTGATTCATAGCTTCCCTTCTTGAGGCTTGCTGGTTCTAACTCCATGGGCTGATTCATAGCTTCCCTTCTTGAGGCTTGCTGGTTCTAACTCCCTAACATTGGATGCTCCTCCAGATCAACAAACTCACATTATCTTCTTGAGACAACTGAGCACAAACACCACACACCATTCATAGACTTAGAACCTGTTGAATATGGACAGATTCAAAGCACAAAATTAGTGAGTGATGGAGAGAAAATAGTAACCAGAGTAAAGTAACCAGAGTATGAGAGAGTAAGAGAAAAGGATGGAGAGTAAGAGTATGGTGGAGAGTGAGAGTTTTGCGGAAGCATTTTTCTTTCAGTCCATGGCCTTCAAGCTTCATGGCTGATCAACATTGCTGGTGAGGCATGAACATCCCACCAGTTAACCCATTTTTAAAACCTTTTTTTTTTCAGAATCAGATTACTCAAGAATCTGTTCAAAAACATTTTCAGATTTCAAATCCTTTCAAAGAGTTTTTTTTTCTTCTTTAAATTCAAAATTCAAATGCTCTTAAAATCACTTTTCTTCAAATCACCATCAATCTTTCTCCCTCCCTCAAGCATTGGTTTCATTAGATTTTAAATCTTTCACCAAATTTTGAAAAATATTGAGAGACAAGGGTAGACAAGAATGATAATGTTTGAGATAAACCAAACAAGAACTTCATCTTTTAAAACTGATTTAAAGCACAAAACAGATGAAGTCCTTTTTTTTTTTTTTCATTTCCCTCCCTTAGGCTTTTTCTAGGTTCCCAACTCAAGATTAGGACCACAGCTTTAGGAGAGAAGAAACCAAAACAGAACTCCATCTTGTCCTCTTTGGAGAAATCATTAGACTAGATGAAGAACACAAAATATTTTTGAAATCAATTTTTCAAGAGTATTTCAAGACACAAGTTTAATCTTTTCTCCCTCCCTCAGGCTGGTAAGAACATATTTCAGTCTTTCATCCAAACCTTAATAAAAAATTAGGAGATCAAGAGGGAGAGTCATTGATTTAAAACAAAAACATTTAAAGATTGCATCTTGAATTTTGTAGAACATTCTTCATCTAAACTCTCAACTGCTCATGTTTTGAATCCTAGCCACACAGCTCATCAAAAACAATTTCAAGTGAGAGAGAGAGCTTCAGATTGAAGTAAAACAGAGTGAGTTCAGCCCAAGAGAGCAACCTGGCTCTGATACCATGTTGGAAAAGCTGAGAACAGCTAAGAACATGAACTCACTCTTCAAGAATGGAAGAGACAATCAACTTGTGATTGAATCCTCTCAGCAAACAATCAATACAACCATCTAAATCTAGAGAAATAAAGTGGCTGTGAGATTGATAGAAGAACTAAAACATCTCTAGTTTGAATCTAATCCTTGAGAAGTGACACAACACTTTTAGTTTGTTCACTTAAGGAGAATAAGAATTAGAATCAGTAATCTAGAGTTTAAGACATTAGATAAAGAAGACTTTGGTGAATTTTACAAGTATAGGCTGCCTTAAGAGAAAGAGAGTTAAGGCAGCCTCTAAACCATAACTCTAAACTCCTTACATTGTGAATATTGTTTGGACACAAGCAAGGGAGAGAGAGCCACGAAATTAGATGAGAGAAACTTGTATTGATACTAGATAAATGTTACAAGAGGTGGTGAAGTCTTTAAATAGACAATCACTTATAATAAAATGATTAAATCAGGGAATGACTAAACAAATATTATTGTGGGGAATGAGATGAAGCCAAAGGGGATACAGCCAAGGTCTGGCACGTCCAGGAAGAGGAGAAAGGGACAGGAGGCAAGGTGTGGTCTCCATGGTGATAGTGACAGGTCTGCTGCAACTCTTTATGTACCCATGTGACTCTTTCTTGCTTAATTCAAACCAGATTCTTTCTTTTGAATTCAAACTTCTTTCCTTGACTTCTCTGATGCTCCCAACGTCCATATTCAGTTTCCCAAACTCCATTCTTGCCTTGCAAGTCAGGTTAGGTCAAGTGGTAGCTTGTGGAGCAAGACTGCACAAACATAATCTAATTGGCTTCTTCTTTTTTCTTCAGTTTAGTGTGGAGATTCTTGGCCTTTACTTCCTTTGATTGGCCTTCTCATCTCCTTGTCTTGCTTCATTCTAATACAAAAGTGGGATAACTTTTTAATCCTAGCTCCTATGATATTGATTCAAATTCAGGGTGATACTAAACTGATTAATGAGTCAGGATGAAGCTTCTTATTGTTAAAATGGGTCTAGAAGAGTGTTTGGAGGTTACATATGTGTATGGGAAGGATAAAGGGAGAGAAATGAAGCTTGGGCAATTTTAGGGTATGGTACGGACTGGTACGGACTGGTATGGACCAGTTCGGACCAGTACGGATCACCCAAAACCAAAACTTCATTTCTCTACTCTTAATCAGGTTTTGAGATGTGCAAAGTTAGGGCATGAAGTGTACGGACTCTTAAGAACCGTACAGTGCCAGTGAGCTAACCGGAGAGGAGCTAAGTAAAGAGGAGTGGATAAACCACTAAGGGAAGAAGAGGGTTAGGCACCTGATCAGACCGTTGAGAGGATAAGGTTCAGGCGCGTCTACTGCTAGCTTTGGACAGGCTGGAAAGTGTCCAAAGCTTACTTACCATCTGGCTCGTCCATTTCCAAAGGAAGCGCTTCCCCGGAGTAATCACATCCATTGGTTCATTTTAAACTGTTTGAAACCCTTGTATCACTCTCATATAAATATGTAATCCCTCCCAAATAATGAAGTTAACGAGTTGAGCTTTATCTCTCTATACTCTCTCTCTTGTTCATCATGGTTTACAAATACTCTTAAACATGTTTTCTCACATAATCTCTCATAATCTCTCTTAAATCTCTTAATACACTATCTATTCTCTAAAATCTCATGGTATCAGAGCCTGGTTGGCTGTGGTATTAAGAGAAATTCTTGTCTTTTCTATTCTGTACGTGTGTTCTTCATTTCTGGGTTGTGAAAATCTTTGATCTTACCATTTCCGTGGAGCTTTGTGATTGTTGGTGTTAAAGTTGAGACCTTTGAGTCGGAATCTTGGGTTTGTGAGTTCTTGGTAGGATAATACTCTGAAGTGTTAAGCAAGATTGAAGCTTTACGGGTGAATCATGGAGAAGATGGATGGAAACAACTATGGGAAGCTTGTTACGGTTCCGGTAGCGTTAAAGGGTGGTTCTAACTACCTTTTGTGGTCGAGGCTGGTTAAGACAGCCATTGGGAGGCTAGGGCTATGGAGTCACATCACAGATGATGGTCCAGATCCAGTGGCAAAGGAGAATGAAGACGGTGAAGAGGAGAGAACTCTCACCAAAGCGGAAGCAAAGAAGTGGATACAAGAGGATCTGATGGTGCTATCAGTACTACAGGGATCACTTGAGGTACCATTACTTGAGTCTTACAGCTACTGTGAAACCCCAAAACACTTGTGGGAGACGCTGTACAAGAGGTTTGGTAATGTATCAAACATTAGCCGGGTCTTTGAGTTGAAGAGAGCTATCAATTCCATGAAGCAAGATGGAGGAGAGCTAACTCAACACATGGGAAAGTTCGGATCACTCTGGTCTGAACTAGAGAGCTTGAGGCCTAACACCACTGATCAAACGGCCCTCATGGAAAGGAGAGAGCAAGATCAAGTGTTTGGGTTGTTGATGACATTGGATCCGTGCTACAAGGATGTCATCAAACACATCTTGAGATCACCTACGCTGCCATCAATGGAGGAAGTATGTGCGCAGCTACAAAAGGAGGAGGGGTCTCTTGGTCTCTTTGGAGGAAAGGGGGAGCTATCAATGGCTCATCAGTCGGAGGAAGTTCAAGCAAATAAAGCATCTTACCGGGGTGATGGAAAGAAGTATGAGAAGTTTGAGGGAACGTGTGATCACTGCAAAAAGACGGGGCACAAGAAGAGCCAATGTTGGATTCTCCACCCACACCTCAAGCCAAGCAAGTTCAACAAGGACAGAGAAGCAAGAGCTCACCTTTCTGCTGAGACCAGTGGCGGTTCTTCCGGGACCAGTTCCAGTGTTCAAGCGGGTGAAAGTGAAGGCAGAGCTCTATCTTCTCATCACATGGCTACCAAAGGCGTGGAGAATGATGTGATCAGGAAGTCAGACATTGAATCTCTCATCAAAGCTCTTAAGGAGTCTAGTAACACATTCGGAAACACCCTTGGTTACTCTTTTGCTGCTCATTCAATGACTAAAACAACTGATAGGATGCTAGACACGCCTAGAGGTTTATTCACTACTGCTCCTGAATCATGCATTGATCATAAATGGCTAGGATTATTAAAAAATTTGAAAAATTATTCTGATCATCCGAGAACTAATATAGCTACAAATGTGCATAAACCATTGATTATTGATTCTGGTGCATCTCATCACATGATTAGTGATATTAAGTTGATAAAAGATATTGAACCTGCTCTTGGTCATGTAATGATTGCTAATGGTGCTAAGATTCCCATTAAAGGCATTGGAAAACTTAAACTGTTTAATAGAGAAACCAATGCATTTTTCATGCCTGAGTTTACTTCAAATCTTTTATCTGTCAAGAAATGCACCACTGATCTTCAATGCAATGTTATCTTTAGTCCTAATGATGTAAAGTTTCAGGATATTAAAAGCAGTAAGTTGATTGGACAAGGAGCAACAAAGGGAGATCTTTATATGCTTGAAGACTTGAATCCAATTGCTAGTTCTTGTTTTTCGTTTAATTCTGATTCTGTAAGCAAGGATGCTTTGTGGCATGCTAGGCTAGGTCACCCACATTCTAGGGCTTTAAGCATAATGTTACCAGGTGTCATATTTAAAAATAATGGTTGTGAGGCATGTATTTTGGGTAAACATTGTAAGAGTGTGTTTCAAAAATCTGCTACTATTTATGATAAATGCTTTGATTTAATTCACTCTGATGTTTGGACTGCTCCTTGCATATCTAGGGATAGTTACAAGTATTATGTCACATTTATTGATGAAAAATCCAAATACACCTGGTTAACACTTATTAAAACAAAAGATAGGGTTCTTGATGCATTTAAAAATTTTCAAAATTATGTTACTAACCACTATAATGCCACCAAGATCAAGATTTTCAGGTCAGATAATGGTGGGGAGTATACAAGTATTGCATTCAAGGATCATCTATCTAGCCACGGAATACTTCATCAAACGAGCTGTCCCTACACTCCACAACAGAATGGAGTGGCTGAGAGGAAGAATAGACACCTCATGGAGGTGGCAAGGTCGATGATGTTCCATACAAGTGTGCCCAAAAGATTCTGGAGTGATGCAGTGATGGCTGCGTGTTACCTTATCAACCGGATACCAACCAAAATTCTCTCAGATCAGTCTCCTTTTGAAGTCTTAAACAAGTGTAAGCCAGCTCTGGAACACTTGAGGATCTTTGGTTGTGTTTGCTATGTGTTGGTGCCGGGTGAAATGAGAAACAAGTTAGAAGCTAAGAGTACCAAGACGATGATGATTGGATACTCTACGAGCCAGAAAGGCTACAAGTGCTTTGATCCGGATACAAGGAGGGTCTTGGTATCCAGGGATGTTAAATTCTTTGAAGATAAAGGCTACTATGATGGCAAGAATTGGGAAGAGCTGGAAGATTTATCTAAACCATCCGACCGGGCAGCATGTTTGAGAGATATTCTTCATGGTCTTGGAATTGGAGTGTCCCAGGATCAACCAAGACGTCAAGAGACCTCAAGGGTTGTTACTGAGGAACCATCCCACTTTGATCATGAGGGGGGAAGCGAATCAGAGGCTGCTGTTCATGAGTTAGATGAGGATGAAGATCAGAGAGATCTCAGCCATGATTCTCCTGTTCAAAGTGGAAATGAGCCTGGAGAAAGAGGTCAGGAAGTCAGTGGGGAGAGTCAGGGTCAAGAGGATAGTGAAGAAACGACAAGGCAGAGCCAAGAGGAAGCAGTTGTGGTTCCCTTAAGGAGAAGTACCCGAGTAAGGAAAGATCCATCCAATTGGGTAAACACAAGAGTATATTATAATGCTCAAGCCGTGGAACATCCAGCTCAAGCAGTATGCATGTTTACTGAGTATCCAGAAGATCATAAGGCGTTTATGGTTAGTCTTGATGAGAGTTATGTGCCGAGAAGCTATGAGGAGGCAATACTGATTCAAGAGTGGAGGGATTCAGTAAAGGCTGAGATTGATGCTATGATTAAGAATGACACATGGTATGAGAGTGACTTACCAAAGGGTAAGAGAGCTGTATCTTGCAAATGGATCTTTACCATAAAGTATCTACCAAATGGGAAGATTGATAGGCGCAAGACAAGACTGGTGGCTAGAGGCTTCACTCAAACATATGGAGAGGACTACATTGATACATTTGCTCCTGTTGCAAAACTTCATACAGTTCGGATTATCCTATCAGTTGCAACAAATTTGGGATGGGAGATGTGGCAAATGGATGTAAAGAATGCATTTCTACAAGGAGAACTTGAAGATGAAGTCTACATGCTTCCACCACCGGGTATGGAAGGGATGGTGAAGAAAGGAAGAGTTCTAAGGCTGAAGAAAGCTATCTATGGATTGAAACAGTCTCCAAGGGCATGGTATAACAAGCTTAGTACCACGCTTAATGGAAGGGGTTTTAGAAAGTCAGAGCTAGACCACACCTTGTTCTCTCTTGCTACACCATCCGGTATCATTGTGCTTCTTGTCTATGTGGATGATATAATTATCACTGGAAGTGATAAGGAGGGGATACAAGCCACAAAGGAGTTTCTAAAATCTGTATTTGATATAAAGGACTTGGGAGAGCTAAAGTATTTCCTTGGGATAGAGTTGTGCAGATCCAAAGAGGGCTTATTTGTGTCACAAAAGAAGTACATTGTGGATCTCTTAAAGGATGCTGGAGCGTATGGGGGAAGAACAGCTAAGATGCCAATGGAAGATGGCTATAAAGTACCTCGTGAGGGGGAGATAGAAGACAGCAAAGTGTTTCAGGATCCTAAGCTATACAGAAAGCTAGTTGGGAAGCTGATCTATCTCACTATCACTCGGCCAGATATATGTTTTGCAGTTAATCAAGTTAGCCAACATATGCAAGCGCCTAGAGAACATCATTGGAGAATGGTGGAGAGGGTTCTAATGTATCTAAATGGGACTCAAGGGTTAGGCGTATGGATGGGATGCAATCAGAGCACTGAAGTAGTGGGATATTGTGATGCAGATTGGGCTGGTGATAGAGCAGATAGGAAGTCTACAACCGGGTACTGCACGTTTCTTGGAGGCAACATGGTAACCTGGAAAAGTAAGAAGCAAAAGGTGGTATCATGCTCAAGTGCTGAAGCTGAGTATAGGGCTATGCTGAAACTCACTAATGAGTTGGTTTGGATCAAGGGAATACTGAAGCATTTAGAGATAGAGCAGAACACGCCAATGACTATGCATTGTGACAATCAAGCGGCCATTCACATTGCTACAAACTCAGTGTTTCATGAGAGGACTAAACACATTGAGGTTGATTGTCACAAGGTGAGGCAGATGATAGTATTGGGTGTGATCTTACCATGTTATACAAGGAGTGAGGATCAACTGGCGGATGTATTCACCAAGGCAGCAAGACAAAAGACAATGGAGTCCATACACATCAGGTTAGGACTCATTGATCTTTCACCATTTAAATAGTCCCCTGATCATGAGATCTCTACTCTTTCCTCATTAAGGTTTTGTCCCAATGGGTTTTCTTTAATGAGGTTTTAATGAGGGAGATTCTCATGGTCCTTCCAAGCTTGACTTGTTCCACATGGTCAAGCTTGAGGGGGAGTGTTAAAATGGGTCTAGAAGAGTGTTTGGAGGTTACATATGTGTATGGGAAGGATAAAGGGAGAGAAATGAAGCTTGGGCAATTTTAGGGTATGGTACGGACTGGTACGGACTGGTACGGACCAGTTCGGACCAGTACGGATCACCCAAAACCAAAACTTCATTTCTCTACTCTTAATCAGGTTTTGAGATGTGCAAAGTTAGGGCATGAAGTGTACGGACTCTTAAGAACCGTACAGTGCCAGTGAGCTAACCGGAGAGGAGCTAAGTAAAGAGGAGTGGATAAACCACTAAGGGAAGAAGAGGGTTAGGCACCTGATCAGACCGTTGAGAGGATAAGGTTCAGGCGCGTCTACTGCTAGCTTTGGACAGGCTGGAAAGTGTCCAAAGCTTACTTACCATCTGGCTCGTCCATTTCCAAAGGAAGCGCTTCCCCGGAGTAATCACATCCATTGGTTCATTTTAAACTGTTTGAAATCCTTGTATCACTCTCATATAAATATGTAATCCCTCCCAAATAATGAAGTTAACGAGTTGAGCTTTATCTCTCTATACTCTCTCTCTTGTTCATCATGGTTTACAAATACTCTTAAACATGTTTTCTCACATAATCTCTCATAATCTCTCTTAAATCTCTTAATACACTATCTATTCTCTAAAATCTCACTTATATCCGGATACATTCAGGTTTGATCAGAAACTTGAAGAAACTGCCATCTCTACAAACAGGGTAAACTGGAATCATTTGGGTCCAAAGTGGGATAACTTCTTAATCCTAGCTCCTATTATATTGATTCAACTTCAGGGTGATTCTATACTGATTAATGAGTCAGGATAAAACTTCTTATATCCGATTCATTCAGGTTTGATAAGAAAATTGAAGAAACTGCCATATCTACAAACAGGGTAAACTGGAATCATTTGGGTCCAAAGTGGGATAACTTCTTAATCCTAGCTCCTATGATATTGATTCAACTTCAGGGTGATTCTATACTTATTATTGAGTCAGGATAAAGCTTCTTATATCCGGATTCATTCAGGTTTGATCAGAAAATTGAAGAAACTGCCATATCTACAAACAGGGTAAACTGAAATCATTTGGGTCCAAAGTAGGATAACTTCTTAATCCTAGCTCCTATGATATTGATTAAACTTCAGGGTGATTCTAAACTGATTAATGAGTCAGGATAAAGCTTCATATATCCGGATTCATTCAGGTTTGATCAGAAACTTGAAGAAACTGCCATATCAACAAACATGGTAAACTGGAATCGTTTGGGTCCAAAGTGAGATAACTTCTTAATCCTAGCTCCTATTATATTGATTCAACTTCAGGGTGATTCTATACTGATTAACTGAGTCAGGATAAAGCTTCTTATATCCGGATTCATTCAGGTTTGATCAGAACATTGAAGAAACTGCCATATCTACAAACAGGGTAAACTGAAATCATTTGGGTCCAAAGTAGGATAACTTCTTAATCCTAGCTCCTATGATATTGATTAAACTTCAGGTGATTCTAAACTGATTAATGAGTCAGGATAAAGCTTCATATATCCGGATTCATTCAGGTTTGATCAGAAACTTGAAGAAACTGCCATATCTACAAACATGGTAAACTGGAATCGTTTGGGTCCAAAGTGGGATAACTTCTTAATCCTAGCTCCTATGATATTGATTCAACTTCAGGGTGATTCTAAACTGTTTAATGAGTCAGGATAAAGCTTCTTACATCCGGATTCATTCATGTTTAGTCAGAAACTTGAAGAAACTGTCATATCTACAAACAGGGTAAAATGGAATCATTTGGGTCCAAAGTGGGATAACTTCTTAATCCTAGCTCCTATGATATTGATTCAACTTCAGGGTGATTCTAAACTGATTTATGAGTCAGGATAAAGCTTCTTATATCCGGATACATTCAGGTTTGATTAGAAGCTTGAAGAAACTGCCATATCTACAAACCGGGAAAACTGGAATCATTTGGGTCCAAAGTGGGATAACTTCTTAATCCTAGCTCCTATGATATTGATTCAACTTCAGGGTGATTCTAAACTTATTAATGAGTCAGGATAAAGCTTCTTATATCCGGATACATTCAGGTTTGATCAGAAAATTGAAGAAACTGCCATCTCTACAAACAGGGTAAACTGGAATCATTTGGGTCCAAAGTGGGATAACTTCTTAATCCTAGCTCCTATGATATTGATTCAACTTCAGGGTGATTCTATACTTATTATTGAGTCAGGATAAAGCTTCTTATATCCGGATTCATTCAGGTTTGATCAGAAAATTGAAGAAACTGCCATATCTACAAACAGGGTAAACTGAAATCATTTGGGTCCAAAGTAGGATAACTTCTTAATCCTAGCTCCTATGATATTGATTAAACTTCAGGGTGATTCTAAACTGATTAATGAGTCAGGATAAAGCTTCATATATCCGGATTCATTCAGGTTTGATCAGAAACTTGAAGAAACTGCCATATCAACAAACATGGTAAACTGGAATCGTTTGGGTCCAAAGTGAGATAACTTCTTAATCCTAGCTCCTATTATATTGATTCAACTTCAGGGTGATTCTATACTGATTAATGAGTCAGGATAAAGCTTCTTATATCCGGATTCATTCAGGTTTGATCAGAACATTGAAGAAACTGCCATATCTACAAACAGGGTAAACTGAAATCATTTGGGTCCAAAGTAGGATAACTTCTTAATCCTAGCTCCTATGATATTGATTAAACTTCAGGTGATTCTAAACTGATTAATGAGTCAGGATAAAGCTTCATATATCTGGATTCATTCAGGTTTGATCAGAAACTTGAAGAAACTGCCATATCTACAAACATGGTAAACTGGAATCGTTTGGGTCCAAAGTGGGATAACTTCTTAATCCTAGCTCCTATGATATTGATTCAACTTCAGGGTGATTCTAAACTGTTTAATGAGTCAGGATAAAGCTTCTTACATCCGGATTCATTCATGTTTAGTCAGAAACTTGAAGAAACTGTCATATCTACAAACAGGGTAAAATGGAATCATTTGGGTCCAAAGTGGGATAACTTCTTAATCCTAGCTCCTATGATATTGATTCAACTTCAGGGTGATTCTAAACTGATTAATGATTCAGGATAAAGCTTCTTAGATCCGGATACATTCAGGTTTGATTAGAAGCTTGAAGAAACTGCCATATCTACAAACCGGGAAAACTGGAATCATTTGGGTCCAAAGTGGGATAACTTCTTAATCCTAGCTCCTATGATATTGATTCAACTTCAGGGTGATTCTAAACTTATTAATGAGTCAGGATAAAGCTTCTTATATCCGGATACATTCAGGTTTGATCAGAAAATTGAAGAAACTGCCATCTCTACAAACAGGGTAAACTGGAATCATTTGGGTCCAA